>JAIFHC010000366.1:0-50000 GCA_021229015.1 Solen grandis | reverse complement strand
TTGTTTCTGCATTATTTTATGCTCAAATTGTGACAACACGGAAATCTTTGATTAAGTGGACGTCATGTTTTCTTAAAACACAAATTAATGAAAAATATGTTACAAGAAAACCACATTTACGAGTGATAGAAATTCCAAGAAATTTAATGTTAACGGAAAATAATAATTTTTCAAGAAATGCTTAAGCCCGCAATATGTGAAAACAAAATATTTATTTAGAGAATCCTTTACATGATATTTTCTGACAAGCAATCTTCTTAGGATATTATAGCATGTCTGTGTGATAAACAATGGTTACACTGTTCTTCAGAGGATTGTTGAATAATAAAGTTAGAGTGTCACGTGAGCCTAATGGCCTTATTGTTTTCTGTGGCACAACAAGTCTGTAAAAAAAATGAAAAAGATGGACTCTAGAAGCTGTTAGAGTTCCTGATCAAATCACGCTTTTCTTTAATCTTCCGTGATAAATAATGTTTATACGCGATGTGGCTTGAAAATATTCCGATTTTCCCCCTTTTCTCTAAAATAAAGTATATATCTACTTTTTTTTCAAAGTATTCCACATCCGCGTCTAAACGAAATTTGCAATATTTATGGGAGATTTTGCATTCTCTCTACAGACTACGCGCATATTCAGTTCTGGAAACAAAACTCGCAAGGGGGAAGTTCCAGGCTGTATGAAGGTTCCACATGAAGGAGTTGATAAAGTCTTTTGTAGATGAGGCAGTACGTGAGGGGCATAGTCATGCAATAGGACGTTTTTTTTTTTTTTTTTTTTTTTTTTTTTTTTACCTACAAATACAATAAAATTTATCACGGGTCTGTTTATTTTTTGTTTTTGTTTCAGGGCGTCGAAATGTACTTTATTGATAAACATATAAAGAAATGCGGAAGTAGGAAGTAGTCATTCGCTATTTACAGAGAGTCACATCATCCTACAATGAGTTTGATACACGTTCTAGAGAAATACGAACACTAGACAAAATCTTGCCGAGCCTTTTACCTTGACAAAACTCGCATTAGTTACGCACACAAACCCAATTCAATATGTTCGGCCAGTTTGTCAATGATTGAATTTGTTTGTGTCTGTGGAAATTAGATATGAACGTTTTGTGTAATATGTAATGACTATATGGCCCACATTGGTATATCGACATCAAATTGAAATATATGATGCATTTTTTACTGTAAGCATTTATCCCAATATTTATTGAATATCTTGTACTTATGTCACTCAAAGTCTGTTTTAATATTCTTTTTATTCAAAAAGTACATGCTTTTCAATTTTACCGTTTTTGTTAAGTCAAATCTTGGCCTTTACCTCGACCAAATGTCTCAAGTTTGTTTAATATTATCTTTGTTGAAATCTGCGCTTCTACATTCTTCGTTGAATATTTCCGTTCCATTCGTCTATTATACGTTGAGATATGCGCATCCCTAAGGAAAGCGCCGAAATGTGAGTTTGTTTGGTTGGTAAAAATTGATTGAGCGATTTATTGATTTTTTTTTAGTTTACAATCGCTGCGACATTATTTCAATCATATAGCGAAGTCCAGCTAATTACAGGTGGAGAAAGACCCCGAATGCACTAAAGCACCCGGGAAGAATCACCGACCTTCTTCAATCCAGCTGGAAGGCTTCCTCACATGAAAATCCCACGCGTTGAGGGGCTGAGTGAGAGTTTAAGTCAGCGACTTTACTCCCTGATTGCTTAAGAGCAAAGGTTTCTTTCACTGATTGGTTATTTACACAGGGTTTCTCTTTGATACCAAAGCGCTCAATATTTGGAACCAGCTGCATAAAAAACTCACGAGACAGTAGTACTGCCCCTTTTCCACATTTTGGCCATATTGTAATGGTTTCACTCGTGATCTTGATTAACCAGCAAACATACATTCGTGTGCATGCATGCGCACACTTATGTATAGTGTGCAAGCTTACTTCGTGAAAGCCATGCAATATATATTACAAATTATTTACATTAATGTTTGTGTTTTAATTCATAAAACATCGTTTAGTTTCTATATTTGTAATGTAACATTTAAAACAATCAGTCACATACGCTCCGGTATTTCGTCATTATCTATTTATGACTTAACACTGACCGCGTAATTAATTGAAGACGTAAACGTGGGCGGCTAACTGCCATCCTTTGCATTAATAACAATTGTATCCGGCTCAGTTTTTTTAATGTGTTTGTCTAAGATAAAATCGTTGCAACGTCAATTACAGGCTTAACAATGTCTGCACTGACAGCATCCGCTGGCTTATTCCCCACATTTATCGGTCATCTGGCTTAATGTTAAACGTGACCTGTCGAATAAAGAATAACAAACATTAACGCTCCTTTCTCCTGGACATCTGAAGCTGTTTTAAGATATATATACAGTTTAGTTGTTTAGAGAGTAAACACTATGTGATACATAACCGTCTGAGTTCTTAAACAGTTAATTTGTGTCTGATAAGCTTTTAACTGGCCATTGTCGTCATCATAACCATTTATCTATCCTGTCATATGTCAGCAGTCTGGATGTCAAATAAGGTATAATTGGGAACATTATTATGTATAATACAGTGAGACCTTGATATCATCGTTATGAATATAATAATACACTATACTTTATCAAATGGGCGACCTTTTAAATCAATTTTTATGAGTTTGTTATGCATCCATTGCCTTTTAATAATTTAATAGAATGGATTTAAAACAAAGGAAATTATTGTAAATTAGCTCTTAGATATAAAATATGATACTTGCAATGTATTTTTTGTATAGATTATTTAATACATATTTTGTGCAGTTTTGAATTACAAATAACAGCAACATCGAACTGAACATAGCTGTTTTCAAAAACTTGGATGTCTTGGACAAAAAAAAAAAGAAACAACAGACATGACATGCCTAAATCAATATTCTTTTTTTTGTTTTATTGCTTTTGTTTAAGGCCAGACATACATTATTTCAATAAATAGGGGATTTATTTACACAGAAACGGAGAAACGGTTAGGGATATAAAGATCATAAAGCAATATTATATATATCATTTTTGTCCATTCCCAAATCAAGTTAAACGTTTTAACGTTTTAAGTGTAAATGATTAGAATTTCCATGTTATAATGTTCTCAAAATTCCATTTTGAGAAATCCACTTTTCAAAATAAAACACTCATATACTTTTATATTATCGTACATAATTTTCCCAATGAGTTGGTCATCAGCTCACAGACAACATTAAAAACAAATATAACGTGTGCGTTAATGCCTCCAAGGGTTACTAGTACTTCCGTCTATCCCAATCTCAGTCCCGTTCCCACAATGCCTGAAATACTGTTAGTGGGACTTTAAAACCAAGCAAGCAAACATCATTTATATAAATTTGTTTGTTTTTTTTTACGTGGTAGTCATGTTGGTTTGGAAAATATAAACACAGAAGTTTTGAATTAACGCAATATTTGTCTCTCATTTTCAATATATATGTAAAAAAAAAGGGAAAGGAAAAAAAAGTTAATTGTTAGCCAGCAGTAATGAGATGTTGATTAGAGATTTAGATGATTCGGGACTTTTCACATGGTAACCATGCAACGCTGGAATATGTTAGCATACAAATGAGTAAAATTAACGTACACATAGTCAATTTTCCTACATGTAACAAAGCTTTTAAAATTCTATCCCTAGGATGTAAAACATCACCAGGCCTCGTGTTCTCGAAAATACTTAAGTATGATCTCAGACTCAATTTGAGTATCATACTCACGTACCTATTAAAACTAATGGGCATAGTTTGAATATAAGTATGAATATCATACTTAAGTACCATTTTTATTTTCGAGAACACGGATCCACTTCTTAAGACACATATTTATGTAATCATTGATTCTGTTTACTTCCATTCTCATACCCAAAAGCAGAGATTATTCTGAAGCATCTTACATGTTTTTTTGTTTTTTTTTCTTGTTTTTTTTAAAAAAAATAAAAAAATACTTATGTCTGAATGGTGCTGAAAGCTATTTATTTGTCATCTTTCTAAAAGCGACGAATTAGTTGCCAGACTTAACACATTTTTCAGAATGACGATAAAAAAGCTCTATAACAGAATTTCTTCGGGCTCACAGACAGATTTCGTGAAGACTCTTCAGCTTAACATCTGATGGCCATCGGGGCCTACTGTATTTGATATAGTTCGTTTGTGGCCGTGAGAAACGCATCCTGCCGTTCACAAAGACCTTTGATTTGTGCCATGGAATGCTGACTTAATTAGCATGTCTGCCATAGAACATTATCTAATAGACAAAAGGTAACTAACCGCGAAAACGTATAGAAATATATTAATTTTGAACTTCGTGGGGACCCGGAATACATCGTTCCAGCAGGTTAGGTCACAGGGATTGGCGCGTAGTATTTGGAAACAAGAAAAGATTAAAACAAAATGTTTTAATGGACGGCTTATAATAAGCCTCTCTTTCTCTTTTCTGCTGCTTTGACCTTATAATAACCTAACCTGTCTATGCACAGGACCTTCATATTAAACCAGGAAAATGACCGCTCAGTATATTATTTATATAGAGAGGTGCAGTTATTATTTTATAATTTTCTCTGCACCAGTCCTGGGACTCACGCTGCTTAAAAATATAATTCCCAATTCAGAGAGTTTGCATCTTCCTTCAATCTAAATAGCATTTTCCATATCTTTTATGCATCCAGTGGATGCATTGAAATTTAAACTTTGCATCCACAGCGAAAACATGGAGATTGCATGGGTGAAGCAAAATCACTGGAGTGGTCGATTTTTTCTGGACGGTATTCAGTACTGTATATACATTACTGTTATTAATTACTGTATACATATTAGTATGTGCAATTAAAATTGGTTTACACTTCCGATAGCGCATGTGCAAATTGGTATTGCAGTCGAATATAAAGCTGTGATTGTAATAATTCTAAGTGACCGATATTTTTCTATGTGAATGTTTGGGGTATCAAATACGTGATAAATAGTTTCCAGTGTAACTGGTCATATTTAATGAGTTATTAGTCAGTAGATGTTTGTATTCTAATGATGTTTATAAACATATAGGCCATGACCTACTTATCGCTTCACTCGTCAGTCTGGACATTGCACATTTGATGTCTTCTGTATTGAGCTTGTAATTTATACATAGTAGTATTACATGATGGGTGGGATAAGTAATGCGTAATGTTTATCGTGGTAATATGTTACCGTAATATTAAGAACACTTGATGAAGTTAATACAGAAAAATCGTCTGTGTAGTGATGCTGTTTTATATGGCACTTACCTATAAATAGCCTTATGTTCCCTTTTATTTCACGCTTGTGGAATTAACTCAATCGGTAAGAACGAACAGTACTTTTTTCCCCATCATGAGTTCAATGCTTTTTTTTTTAATTCTTTTTGTTATATTTTTATAGTTTGTTTTAAGTACTAGTTTCATACACCCAGTATTTTGCGTTTGTTAATTTGTATTTGCTTCCTTTTGATTTTAACATAAACATAAAAAATAATAAAAAAAATGAAAATTTAAAAACGACCTCTCTTTGTAAAAAAAAAATAAAAAAAATCGACCACTCTAGTGATTTTTTATCCATGCATTCGGCATCTTAGCTGTAAAGTTTTCGCTGTCAGGATTCAAAGTTTAAATTTCAGTGTATCCTCAATATGCATAAAATATATGGACAATGCTTCTGAAATGGGAGTCATATTTCTTAAGCATAGTGAGACCCGGGACTCTTGCAGAGAAATTTATAATTAATAACTGCCTCTCTATATATAAATAGGCTTAATATAAAGAGAGGTCATTTTTCTAATATGAAGGTCAAAAAAAAATTTTAACCGTCCATTAAAACTTTTAATTTTTTGTTCTTTTTGTGGTCTATGTTTAAATCAAAAGGAAGCAAATACAAATTGACGAAAGCAAAATAATGGATGTATATACATATATAACTTCTAAAAATAAGAAGTAAAAAAAATAAATAAAAAAAATAAAACGGTCCCAGCTGGAATAGAACTCACCACCTCTTGAAGGAAAAAACCATGATGACGCTCTTACTGATTGAGCTAATTCCACAAGCGTGAAAAAGTGGCGCAAATAAGGCTATCTATAAGTAATTATTACTGTAGCAAAAACAGCAGCGCTTCACAGACACATTTACTGAATTAACTACACCGTGCGTTCTTTGCATTACGCTTACATATTAATGAGATAAACATTACGCATTACTTATCCTACCCATCATGTAATAATTAAACTACTATGTATAATTACAAGCTCAATAGAGAAGACATGGAACGTGCAATGTTCAGACCGACGAGCGAAGCGATAAGTAGGTCATGACCTTTATGTATAAACATCATTAAAATAAAAACATAAGCTGACTTATAACATAGTACATATTATCATTCACACGCGAAACTTAAAAAAACAAAAAAAACAACAACATAAAACATGTAGTTGGTACCCCAAACGATTACATAGAAAATTATCGGTCACTAAAAATTATTACAATCACTTTACATTCTGATTTCAATACCAATTTGCACATGCGGAAGGGCAACGGAAGTGAAAACCAATTTTTATTGAACATACTAATATATACACATGACTTAATAGCAATAATATATATATACAGTACTGAATACCGTCCAGTAAAAATCAAAATCAAAATCTAGTTAAGTGTCTGTATATATTAACAAGGGATGAAACTCTATCACCGAGGGCGAATTTCGACACCGGTGATCTTCCGACGGCCTGATCACAAACAAAGAACATTGACATTGAATATTTACAGGTCCTGACACAAGCCAAGGCACCCCCTCAAAGAAAAACACAAGAAAGCCCCACTCTGATATCTCCTTTTCTCAGGCGTACGTCTATTTTAAGACCACAATTTCCCCTCCTCAGGGGAGGTAACTACTACGGAGAAGTTGTGCAGTTCAGTTTATTGTGCGGATCTAGTAAACAATAATCGGGTATACGCGATTTATGTTCTTTCGGTTTCGCTTGGATACACATGAATAGTCTTTACTTTAAAGAAATCAGCAAGTGGCATTATCTGTTTTACATGATACAAATGACAATTATTTAGCTACGCCGAAGATCTATTTTTAAAGATATAAGTCTTGTTTTTTGATACTAAAGAGCTCCAGAAGGACCCGCCAACGACTAAAGGGATCAAAAGAAACGTTAATATCGCACAGGTGTTAAAAATCTGCTGACCTTCAATGTTTGTAAAAGAAAAACACATATATATGATACATGTAAGTAAACATGATATATCACAAGGAAATATGAATCTCTAATTATAAGTATCGCAAGCGACATTTACAAGAGTGTGTGCATACAAAAGGGGCATGATGGCCCTGAATCGCTCACCTGATTATAAATTAGCATTATATGTTGGATTTTTCAACTTCGAACTTCCAAGATATTATAGAAACAGACATTCCGACCAAGTTTCATGAAGATATGGTCAAAAATGTGGCCTCTAGAGTGTTAACAAGGTTTTTCTAATATTTGACCTCTTGACCTACTTTTTGACCCCACATAACCCAAATTCGAAATTGTCCAAAATATTATGGAAACTAACATTCTAGCCAAGTTTTATGAAGATTGGCCTAAAATATGGCCTCTAGAGCGTTAACAGGTTTCTTTCTATGATTTGACCTCATGACCTATTTTTTTACCCCACATGACCCAAAGTCGAACTTGTCTAAGATGTTATGGAGAAAAACATTCTGATAAGTTTCATGAAGATTGGGCCAAAAATGTGACCTCTAGAGCGTTTAAAGGTTTTACTAAGATTTGACCTTGTGACCTATTTTTTGACTCCACATGACCCAGTTTCGAACTTGTCCAAGATTTTATGGAGACAAACATTCTGACCAAGTTTTTTGAAGATTGGCCTAAAATATGGTCTCTAGAGTGTTAACACGCCAAATTGTCTACGACGGACTCCGGACGAAGGGCGATCACAGAAGCTCACCTTGAGCACGCAGTGTTCAGGTGAGCTAAAAAGACATAGTGTGGACAAAGGCAAAAAAAAAAAGAGAAGGTAAATAGAAATGATGTTACACACCATGTGTGCCTTTCAATTTACTTTACTCTTCATCTATACTATAATTGTGCATTTAACAACATTGTGCTAACTGGATCGTTTACAAATACAACTGTCATTTTGTCAGGTAATCTGTTTTATATTTGAGCATATTATACTGCTCAACGCTTTGTTAAGCATCACTTAGTGAAATCCCACTAACTTGTGTATCTGATAAATTACCATTATGAGTTGTTTGATAAATTATATCCCAAAGCAAGTTTTTTGATGAGGGCTAAATTGGGAGCTGAAATAAAGCTTCTTTTCCTGTTCCGTGGCGTTGCATTGCTTCCGATCAATAGTCTTTAACATCGCTTCACAAAATTGATTCATAATCACATGCAATATTCATAAAGACAGTACCATAACTCTTTCAAACGGAATTGTGACCTCCACCTTCATGTGACATAATGGCAACATGTTCATTAATCATTAAATGCGCCATAGTAATGTAGCGGAGGTATAAATCACCATCTGTGACAGCTCTTAGCTGGTTTATTTGGTTATTTTGCGCAATAAATTTCATAAGCTGCTTTTTCAATCATTATATTAAATCATTCGAGAAGTACGAGTAGTATAAAGAAGTATATTGAGGAGCATGACATTTATTCCATTCAGAATTCGTTTTTCTGTCTTTTTCAATATTCTGGCCAGAATTGATTTATATATTTTAAGTATTCTTTTCCAGTAATCAATCGACAAATTTGTTTGCAAGAAATTTGATTTATAGATATGATATTTAATTTTAAGTCTACCCCCAATATTGAAAATAAATTTGTGAAATCTAGTCCAACATTTTAACCATTATTTAAATCTTGATAAAAATCCGTTTCTTTGATGTACATGTATGACCAAAAGCTTTTTCAAAACAAATTTATGTATTAGTGAAGAAAAACTAATCTAGTAAAAACTAGTTTTCACCTATTATACTGTCCAGGGATAAATCCTCCTTAAATGAGTTCATGAAAATGTTATTAAGCGAGCCTCTGGCGTGTTGAATATAAGACAATCTGTGATGGTTATACGAAACCGGAAACAGCTGTTTGATCATAATGTCATATGATAAAATACTAGACACTGAGTAGACACTATTGTGTAAAAGAAGCGATATTGACCTATCGTTTTTCATAAATATACGTGATTTATTTTCATTTGTAATGAAAGTTATTATCCCACGTCTTTGTATTGTAGAAAACCCGCCCCATTCATACCAATGATTAATTGATCTAACCAGAAAATAACATAATACTTATTCTTTAAAGAAAAAGCTATTATTTTTCATGTACTATATTCCAAAAAGTATTTTCCCTCTAATAGTGGAGTGTCTCAATTATCTAATTTCTTAAAATTCTTGGAATAAAGTAAAACATCATCCAGATTGTAGTCAATTAATTCATTATCTTTGTTGATGTAAAGCTCCTGATAAAATAATTTAGATTCTTTTAATGCCTCTTCTTCTCAGTAACTAGGATTCTGTCATCTTTTTTTGTAATTTTGTTATTAATTTACTGGTGTAATATAAGTGTGCAGGTAAAACACTCCTATACTTCCTTTATTATTTGTTAGATCATGTAGAAATTTAGTACAATACTTGATGTAATTATCCATCGATTTCATTTTATTGAATGATTAAGCGAGGCTTACTTTTGAGGGAAGACGATGTTTGATCATAATTTCATCTAACACAAAACTTCCTAAGGGCTAACACAGAATAGGACGCAGCATCCAGCGATCAGAGCGGTCATAATTTTAGAGAATCAATATTTTGGAGTGGTCGTTAAAAAACAAAGGGGGAAAGCGAGTGGGCTTATGAGCCCTAAGGGAGTTTTATTTTAGATACAATCACGATCAAACCACCGTCTTCCCTCAAAGGTAAGCCTCGCTTAATCATTCAATTTCATCCAACACATAAATTCCCTTAAGGGCCCAAAGATTATTAGAGTCGAGTACTACAAAAAAAAATATTAGTCGTAGAAAAGAAAGAAAATAAAATCATTACAAATCATATGTATCAATGTATTTTCATTTGTAATTCATTTATCTAGTGCACAATTGCGTATACTTTATGTTTCGACTGGTTTATTATATAATTTTGCAAACATTCGGGTATTGCTCCAATCAGCTGATTTGATGATATTTGTTAAAGGTACACATTTATTAAAAGCACGTGAAACGTACTGTGCGGCTTATCACAGTCTTTTATGTTAGCTTTCTGCATGATCAATTTTATCCATCTTGATACACTTTGCTTTAAAACAGGCCCGTGTGGTTTAATTGTAGATAAAAGGAGTTTCTCACCCTCACGGTTATGTTTTGTTTTCTCCAGATATTTCCTTAGAGTCTTTACAACACACAACTTGGGGTTTTCCTTGTAAGCACCCAATATTAATGGTTGCATGTGAAATCCAGGCCTTGTTTGTTTGAGTACACTACATAACAGAATAGACTTTTATTGGCATAAAGTATAATATACATATTTATAGCCAAAACTTTACATCAACAGACTTGGATGCATGCGTAATTAATAGACAGTTGCATAACATGAACATTTTCAGAGAAGTATATATTTATTCATTAAAGAATATGTCTTCAAAATTTATCTGCAATTAAAAAGTACAATGAAATTTGGTTTTAAATAAAACTTATATAAATAGATTTATGACAAAAATACTGATAGCTACAGTACATAAACATGAAGTTACATAAGTAACATCTCAAATATTCATCTGTAAATAAAATATATGAAGAAATATTACTTTGAATTATTAAGGTATATAGATCAATAAATAACACAGTTAAACTAGTAGCTGCAATGTATAGAAAAGCTACTAAAACATTTATTTACTTATCTGTATTTCTTATTTTTGATGCAGTGTATATAAATCGTGATGTATTATTAAGTGATTTAGGTGATTTCGAGGACATTAATGATATAAATTTGTTTATCGTTCTCCTTATTTAGTATGCATTCAAATGCGTGTCTTGGTCATATTTGAGTGTATGGTTTGTAAATGGTCAAAGGCATTGAATTATGCCGATTTCTAATAAAAAAAACAAAAAACAAAAACTGAAACTGTTAATATTGGCCACCAGGGCTTGGCTTGCCAGAAAGTTGCTTTCGTTTTGTCCTCTTCGATTTTCTTCAAAATTCTTGGGATCAGACTGAAATAAGGAAATTTGTATTTGTAATATAAACGTTATTCCAAGTCAGCGAAAATGCATCATTTGCAACTGCATCTGGCTCCTGATATGAAGATACATACTTTTTAAGTTGGGCATTCAAAATCCACATCCATGTTAAGATAAACGTTTAGTATTTTCTGAATACAGCCTTATGGAGAGACCATTCTAAGTTATCATTCCTTTTCTTGTTTAACCTACCAGTTTTTTTAATATAATACCACAGGACTGTAGCATGCTGATTCATAATCTGAACCAAAAATTTAACTTCGTGTAAAATCGCCAATATCACAAAGTGGTATTGTTAACCCTTTCCCTCATATAGACTCATTTTGACGCACTCAGTAGGTATCACATAAAGCCTGATCTGCAGAAAACCACAGTTAAACCTGACCAAATTTAATTACAAAATCCTCATTTCCAGACCACTGAGGAGCAGCGAACAGCATAAAACCTGATCAGCCTGCGAGTTACTCGCAGGCTGATCTGGTTTTATGCTGTTCGCATAGGTCTTTTCATGGTTTCCTCTATGAGGGAAAGGGTTAAACAAGATAGTTGGTTCTTTTACTCTAACAGCGCGTGATAACTGTTATTATTAACCATAGCCTGACAGGAGATATTTGTCCATTCCTGAACAATCAGCGTTTCTAAAAAGACACAACTTAAAAATGATTTTACAAATAATCTAAAACAATTCAAATTGATTACAAATGCGAAATTTGCAAAGCTTTGAAAAGTCAGAGTTACATTCAATTAAATGTCAAAATGAGAAAAAAAATCATCATAAGAAGTTATATCGGCAGTTAAAGTCCATCATATTTCCTAATGATTGATTTCATAAAAAAGAAAAGATAAAATAACATTGAAATATTGAAGACTAACACAAATGGTACATAAGGTGCAAATATCTGTTGTAAAATCAAATTACGCAATTAATATTTTGGATGGGTGTCAAAATATTCTCATTGCTGCGAGTATTCCCGAACATGGTCTGTAATCGGAAATAATTGAATTTAAAGATTCTTCGTCGAATCTCTCGTCATCAATGTGTTCACTCGTGACTCGTTAATGGCCATACGGAAGGGTGAAAATTGAGGCAGACTACAAAATAAGTAAATCAGTTATTTTCTTAAACATTTGAATGATCTTAAGTATATTGTTTTGTTTACGAATTGTAGTAACGTTGTCTTCCGACGAATACACACTGCTTTTGGAAGACTAATGGGCCTTTAAGTGTACCTTCATTATTAATATACATTGAGCGAATTTCAAATATTTTCTACCCGCTTTAAGTACTATTCATCATAAAAAAGAACAGTGTCAACAGAATGTTATCTTTTACACACGAGAGTTTATAACCATCACGCGTTTCCAGAGGTTTCAGTACCCGTTTCTCTTATTTATATAATAGCATGTGGACTGTGGTGTCAGCGGGAATCACATCTCTTTAAGTCTGTTTGGCATTAGCTTTTTTTTCTTTTATTTAGCCTTTAAATTTTACCCAAATTACTTGCAATTATATATTAAGAGAATTATATAACATTAAATGTTAATGACGTTAACCACAAGAATCACTGGCTAATAGGAGAGCTTTGCTTTGTTTTTGTTTGTATCTCTTGAGTAACATGGCAGACGTGTTAAATGAAACACTCTTGTGCTTGGACCATTCCATAATATTAGGTTTACATTGTGAATTTTAAAATGGCTACCTTTTAGACTTATTCTTTATTTAAACAAACCTTTATTTTGTTAGGAGAATTATATATCAGGATGGATCGCATTTCAAATACTGTAAAATTTTTTTTTTGTTGACATTAAATTCGTTGATTATGTACCTAGGGAATTTCATGGGTACATATATTCGTGGATCTATATTCTAGAAAACGTGAGGTCTATATAAGAGACAAGTTTTCGTGGGGATTATTATTCGTGGATAAAACCCTCCACGAAATCGACGAAAATTAGTGTCACAAGAAAATGAATAATTTCACAGTATATGCACATGTTTAACGACTTAACCTGAATGGTATGTTACTTTACACAGTGTAGGTAATCTGTATGTGAGGAATTTTCGCTTAAGTTCATTTGTTTCAAGCTATTTTGTTACTTTCATATTCATAATTGTTAAACTTGATTGTCTATATCATCGTTTACGAGATCGGGCGATCATATTAAGCAGGTGTAAAATTTACACAATTTTCAAATGTATCATGATTTATATGAGATAATCTTCATTGTGTGTACGTGAGCGGTTTGTTGTGAATTAGATCCCAGTCACCATAAAGCCATTCTGAATGATATCAGTTTATAGCCCTTATTTGGCATTTAGCCTATTACATGTACATGTAGTATATATCTGTAATATGTACTCGTATACTTAGTTCTCACACATGTATTAGTAGAACCTCATACTGTCCCCGGTGGCCGAGTTGGTTAGAGTGTCTGCCACGGGAGCGAGAAGTTGTGGGTTCAATCCCCGGTCGCGACATACCAAAGTCGTTAATAATGACACTGGTTTAGCTCCTTTGCTTGGCGCTCAGCAAATAAGGGTAGTTGCAGGACTGGTTGGCCCGGTGTCAGAATAATGTGCCTGGGTGTGTTATCATGCCACATGTCTACGGCGTGATACTGCAGTGTGGCAGCACTATATCTGTCTCAATTAGACATCGTTCCCAGATGACTGAACTACTGTCAGAGGGACGTTAAATCCAGCAAACACACAAACAGATCCTGATAGTACACATAAAACAGCCATGAACGCCCATGTTAAAAAGTATAATTTAATCGTTAGATATATATGATATATATAAAATAAGATACAAAATAATGTCTTTGATTAATTAATTCTCCACCTTTAACTGATTATTGATATATTATTTAGAATATATCCACATTGTGAATTTTGCAAATTTATAGGCACAAGTAAGCCATGATGATTGCAGAAATTAAAAAAAGTAATAAATCTTTTCTGAAGAAACACAAATAAGCACTATGAAAATAACATCAAATAAATCATTTCTGAAAAGCCTAAAGAATTAATAAAATATACTTCATCTCTGAAATAGACCACATTCTATATTATGAGTATAATGCTATTCACAAAATTTCAGATTTCATTATATATGTGAATATTCTTAATTCAAAAAGAAGCTGCATATTTTAAGCTATTAAAAGTACTTACATGAGTAAATACATAACATTTTAACATTATTTCCTCATTCTTTTCTCACTTGCATTAACATATGTATTACAAAATATCTGATCAGATAATTTTAATTCAAAAGTTTCTGAAGAAGAGTTTGTTTGATTTTCTTTCTTTTCTTCTTCTGCCCACACTGTTAACGGCACTTTTCTGTTTACAATACACTACAATTAAATCGTAATGGCTTCCTGACTCTTTCCAGAAGACAGGACAGAATGTTATCAAAGAGGGAGCAAACAAGTCTGCTGCCCACGTTTTCTGGTTTAGTATACCCGGTGATGATCAAGATTGTTAAAAGACTTTGGATTCGTAGAAAACAAGACTTTCAGCTTGGGATGCCCTATATCATGTGCATATAGTACAAAATTGCCAAATTAGTCTAGTCCAAATGTACTTGTTGGACTTTAAGTAATTTGGCACAGATATACAACACTTTATCAAGATTATTAAGATGATTTTGGTCCGTCCAAAGCTGCGAAGGCCGTTTTCCGAATATCACGCACATGGTACAAATCTGAAAAGAATATTGTTTAAAAGTATTGGCTGGATTTCAATATATTTGGTACAGATTTTCCATGGATAACTCTCTACAAAGGTTGTTTAAATTATGGTTGACTTTTCGCGATGACTGTAGGTACACGGGTTATACTCGACTTCGCCAAAACAAAGTCTAATCGGTCTAGAATGACGTCATCTGGTAACCTCGATTAAACCCCGGATTAGCACAGGTCACTATGAAAAGTGTTTTGGTGGACAGCAAAAGCTCAAGAATTGTCCCTGATTGGTTTTTATTTACTGCATCTTTATTGAAGCTGTGTAAAACATGCACATGCTTTGTGCCGGTTATAAATTTTGTTTTGCACCTGAAATTAAACAAGTTTAACGTACAATACCACTAGAATAGTTACGCCGTTCGAGAAAACATTTTCTTTGTATTGTATTTCGGAAATAGAATTTCGGAAATCTGTATTGAGCACTAATTATATAGAATGTACTTGCCTGTTTATTTTTTATTTTATGTAGGCTGAGTATTGCCAATGCGTTAGCTTATCGTATTCCAAAAGTGTTAAAATATTGTGATTGTTAAACGTACTGAAGTTATCTTTATTGCTGTAAACTGTTCACGACGGTTTCCCGTTTTTGCGACTTCGTTAACTGGGCATGCGCAGATAATCAACCATGGGGTACACGAACCTATTTTGTTCCGGCGATAAACATGGCCTCCAAACGGTTTAGTCCGTTTTCCTTTACCATGCATATAGCACACATTTGAAAAATCTTCTTGTTCAAAAGTACTGGTTGGATTTCAAAGTAATCTTTGCAGTGATGTACATTAGATCACTTTCTACAGAAATGCATTGCCGACAGAGAGAGGAGTCCGTTTTGTCCATATTATTCATACCAATATTTTTAAATCATAGGACTGAAAGTCCTTTTGTTGCGTTAAGCATAACCTGAAACAGTAATGGAGAAAGTCAAGTGGCTTGAAATTTGGAAATATGTTTTTTTCCACATCAAATGGCTCTTATATCTATTATATCATTTTATTTTGAGGGCTGTAAACTCGTGTTTCATTTCAAAATACCTATTTGATTAACCAAGGAAGTATTTCATGCTAGATTTATGAGAATTGTACTGCGCGCACACAATTTTGTTCATTGTATTTTCATAGACAATTTTTCCCGCGTAACTCATTGTTGCAGAGTTTTCGTTCGTTATCTGGCGTGACAATTTCTGTAATTAAATGATAATAATCATACAAAGAAGATTGTAGTGCATTTTCTTCATGTGAGATATATAAAAAATGTCACTCGCCTAAACCGGAGCTCGTCATGCAAACATGTATCTGTTGTAAAATAATGGTACGAGCAAACACTTGCACGCATTGCTTGCTTGCTAGAGGGCATTGGATTTGGATCTTTTCACGACCGATCCTAATATGTTGTAAACAACGCAAGATAAGAATGTTAATCCGTCGAATGCATGGCCGCCTGGGGACAGAGCCCACTTTCCTTATATGTATATAAACTTGAAAAAATCTTCTTGTCCAAAATTTCACGTTGGATTTCAATTTTTCCTTTAAAATCATTTGGATCAAAAAGGGTTTTTAAATTTTTAAAAAAAACGAAAGAATATTGGCTAGATTTCAAATTATTTTGCACAGACATTTCTTGCCTAATTCTCTACCAAGCAAAAACCATAACAACGAGTTAAAGGAATGATTAAATTTACAGTTGGCGAATGGCCTGGTGGTTGTTCATCTGTGACGTGTAGAATACACTTTACCTCAACACAACAGCAGCTGTCTTAAGCAAACAAGCAAAAATATGTGGTGATCTCAATTTCAGTTAAAATAAACACGTTTATACCGTCCCCTGTAGATTTAAATAAAAGATCATTTAAAATACTTCACATAGATCTTCAGTTTTGTGAACATGCAAATGACTGATAATATTGTCATGCATCAAATGAATTCGGTATAAGTAGATATATAACAGCAATATAAGTAATTTATACAAATAATATATTCATATATGCATAGATAATTATCTTTGCGATCATGGTAACTTGTGCTAGAGATAAACTGACACGTGTTTTAAAGCCCGTCGATATTGATACGCTCCTCCGCTCTAGCTGCATATGCCTAACTTTACGTCATTTTGGATTATATAATACTGTATGTGAATATAATAGGTGTTCTCTAAATGTAGTGTTACATGTGTATATACTGTATTGTCAAATCCCTGCATGTATATAATTTGGGATAGTGAATCTTTAACTTTAATGATTTTCTAATGTTACAAGGAGGACTCGACAGCTCGTAGTAGGTTGCAATTAAGGAACATTTGTCATTTGTTTCCTACAAAACTTTGGTTTCCTAATTACCTAGATAGTATAGAATGGTTGGTGTAATTTTTGTTATCAAAGTTTTGACGGATAAAAAAAAGTTAAGAGTACGAGTTTGTATGTTTATTAATTTCGCTATCACGGTGTGAAGACCTGTCGTTTACCCGGGAGCCACACTATCAAGTACTATCCTAAATTTAAAAGGAGAAGTTTGTTTAATTTGCCTGCTATATTTTCTTTTCAGATCTACGTCATGTTCGACTTTGTCGTCTGCATTTGACCGATTGATAAAATATTCGGTGATCGTTTTAACTTCATTGCTTGAGAAACATGCCCGTGGTCGGCTCAAAATGAATGATGGAAATAAATGTAGTTTTTAAATTCATATGTATACGCCCGTTGGTGCTGATGTGCTAATTTGAGTTTCATTTTCAGCATTGATTTTAAACCTCGGGAGTAAGGCAAAAAAAAGAAAGAAATAAAATAAATAAATAAAAAAAAAATAAAAAAATAAAAGGTTAGTTTCTCAGGCACTTCTTTTTCGAAACAAATGAATGAGGGAGGGCGGAATTTTTTTTATTGCTACCGATTTTTTTTATTCTATTTTTCTCCCAAGTCCCATAATAATGAAGACCAAATGAACACTACTAACTCATATTAGACTTAAACATTCGGAAAATACATTCTTGACCGGTCAAGGAACAGTTAAACAAATTTTATCTTTTAAACTAGTTGATTAGATTGCTACAACCTCGATATAAGTCAGATACTTTCTCGAAAATTCTTTGATTTCTCAGCATATTTTCAGTGGAGCGCCTCTCTGCAATTTTCATTAGCTTTCTTTATGATGCAGCATGGCAGTGTTGC
Organism: Solen grandis; assembly: GCA_021229015.1. NCBI lineage: Eukaryota > Metazoa > Mollusca > Bivalvia > Adapedonta > Solenidae > Solen > Solen grandis. Next base: position 31,794 of record JAIFHC010000366.1, on the reverse strand, counting down.
ATAAGTTTGACCCATTACCTCATATAATGACATCATTTCCTGTTTTAAACTCATTTTTTCTTAATGTTTCAAAGATTATTTTTTTTACTTTTTGAATAGTTTTGAAAATAAAAATAAAATAAAAAGAAAAATGGAGAATTTGCTCCATTATGGAAGATAAGGCATATGCTTATGTGGAGCAAATGCTCCGTTTTTCATAGTGTTTTCAAATATAAAACTTCCAACTTGAGTAAAAATGCGTCTCTATCAGTTAATGGGTTAAATGTGTTTCTGCAATACTATCATTCTACATCAAACAGCTGTCTGTAATATGAATTTCTTTTTACATTGGAAGAGTCATTATGAAATTACAAAAAGAAAAAGTAAAGAGGCTTCCATGTGCAATTAACAATGTGAAGTATACAAATCTATTCAATTTTTAAATTTTACAAAGGACTTGTTCTGTATAATATATCAGATACCACAGAATTCAATAACGTTACAAATAGAAACAGTAAATCTTCAAACTGGCCAGTGTAACACTTGAGTTACATTCTATAAAAGTCCACTTTCTAATATCATTTCCAGATGAAACTTAACAAATGTGTTGTCCTAATGATGGTATGGCTGTTGATCATGGATCTTCATGCGGTACCAGGTACTGATTTTATATAAACAACAATAAGAAAAGTTAAAGTTTGGGTTTAATGGTTATGTCTTAAATGGTTTCTCTATTAATAAATGTGCCCCTCTTTAAAAGTAATGTCTCCCTTTAAATAAGAGGGATTGGAAAAATCATGCTCAATTTTGGTCCATATCAAAACATACATACAGTTGGCACAATCATACAACGCCCATAAGATCAGTTTCTGTATTTGTTACATGATTTTAGTGGATACTGTATCCATCTTAAGAGTTACACTACAGACGAAAGAATGGCTATATGATTCAGACATACAAGATCATGAAAGGGATGGACAGAGTGAAACAGGCGAAATTACTGGCATTCACCACTGAAAACAGAACATAAGGTAACAGCAAGTTGGCTAAGAAACACAGTCGCCTGTACACCAGGGAGTACTCCTTTTAATGAGTGTATTATTTAAAACGAGTGGAAAAGTTTACCAGAGTGGGGCGGTTGGTGCTATCATTTACTTTTAAAAGTTTAGCAGGAATGATATTCTGGCAGATAGAATACCAGAGCTAGAGTTTCACACTATATAATCTCTATACTGTAGATATTAAAATTGTTAAAATTCGATTCCTCTGACACGTTTTAAAAGACAGAATACAGCATTTGCCATCACCAAAACATGCTGTTTCTCGCTTTCCCTTTACCATAATCTGCGTCGTAGAAGCGCATTTGAAAAATCAGTAAAAATCGATCGGAATCTTCGTGGCAGAGATGCTCTTGACATTAAGCGGGACATTAAAAACAAATGCGGCGGTGCCTGAGAAACTAACCTTTAATTCTTTTTTGGCCTAAAAGAAAGAACACCTAGAGCTTATGTCGTAAAACAGTGCTAGTTTCCAAATTTTATTGTTGAATGAACGATAAAATATCCAGACATGCACATATGAATTATATTGCGTCTATCCAAAAGGGTAGTATAGCACTCTTTTCTATAGCTACAAGGTTTAACATATGCATATGACAATTTTGTAGGCTTATATAATAACAAGCAGTAAACAGAATATACAAGATACAACATTTTATTTATAGTCTGCATGTCATACAATAAAAGGCTAAAATAAGCTATGTATAGCTTTTGGCCGACATTCCGGGATGTTTTTGCTCTTACCTAGCTTGATTGTATGCCAATTTATATTATTTTCTCTAAAGACACGATGGATTAACTCACTTCGTCATTTTTGGAAATATTTGAATTCGGGCAAAAGTTAACACAGAAAATTGAATTAATAAAGGAATGTCAAACAAGTTTATTTATCATACGGCTATAAACAATTGATGTCATATTCACAATACATAATAAGGTTACTCAATCTGTATTAAGCATTAAATCAATTCAGTTTTAAGGTACTTTCTTGGGTAGAGATGGAGAGTTGTAGTGGAAAACACACACACACACACAAACACGCGCGCGCTTATTTTGTGTATTTTACAGATCTGTTCATCCCCTTTCAATACGGTTACACTATGTGAATGGGATATCCACATAATTTCAGAGAATATGTATTTACATATTCATATAAACACAAACACATGCATACATAATATGCAAATATGCACACATACATAAAATTATATTCAAATTCATTTAAATTGTATTACTTTCTTCAGGAAAGAGAGAGAAAGAGAGAGAGATACGGACAATGAGCTTATTAAAAGCAGTCCAGTTTAACAAATTTTAGGAGTATCTACCTTGTAATGAAAGAATGTAAGCAAGTCAACGCGGGTTTATACCATTGGATTCATTGGCATCGCTTGAAAATGTTATCTTTGTTTATTAAATTCAAAATAAATGTAAATGACTGTGACAATATTGCATTACAAACCCAGTTGTTTCAGCGCTATCGGCGCTATGATTCAAAGAGTTTATACCACCAGACAATTAAATTTGCATGTATCATCAGGATTAAGCTAATCATCTGGTAAAGGTGTGGCGATTTCGGAGTTAAACAAGTACTACTTTGCTGCTAGAGCGATTTGATTATATAAAAAGACTTTATAATTTGTCATGTGTTATCATTCATTACAGAATAATCTCTTATTTTGCTGGTTCTAAAGGTAATACTGGTAGACAAATTCAAATAATTCTATGATGATATGAATCTAAGGTAATTAGGTGTATCTTCAATTAAGTATGCATGTCGTATGCAGAAATATTATAACCACCGACTTGGAAAGGTATACCCATCATAAGGAAAATAATGAGAAGTTGTTTAAATGTATGCAGTGCAAACTGTCCATAACGACACCTATTCATAACGACATCCTGTATTTTCCGACACTTTTCGTCGGTCCCATAGTTTTTCCTATTCAAAGTCTGTTTAAATAACCTGACCACAACGACAACTGTCTTACCTGTTCGTTGTGGTTTAAGCTGATATAAAACGGGATTGACGGAAAACTGTTGTCGGTTATTAGAGCTATGTACAACGAAGTTAGATTAGCAGTTAAACATTTAAATACAGTATCAGATTTTTTCAATAGTGATATTGGGTTATTTCAAGGCGAAATAACCTCGCCGATATTTTTTTCTCTGTACTTAAACGATATTGAGACACATTTACAAGAGAATACGAATAAAGGCGTTACAATAGATCAAATATCTATATGTATGTTGTTATATGCAGACGATGCAGTGCTGTGTTCAGAATCAGCAGAAGGCTTACAAGAATTAATAAATAAACTTGAAGTATATTGCTCGAAATGGAACTTACATGTTAATACAGACAAAACTAAAGTAGTAATATTTAAGAAGGGAGGTAATACACCCACAAAATTTAAAATTCACATTTTCTGATAAAGACATAGAAATTGTCACCCATTTCAATTATCTGGGATTAGTCTTTTCTAGTGGCGGGTCATTTATGCCGGCAACTAGAACTTTAAAAGATAAGGCATTAAGAGCAATGAATTCATTATTTAATGTTACTCGTGGAAGAGAATTACCAATTAACATTATGTTTAATTTGTTTGATTCATATGTTCTGTCAATTCTTAACTACGGATGTGAGGTATGGGGCTACCTTAAGGCTGATTGCTTAGAAATTGTTCATAGAAAATTTTGTAAATGGCTGCTGAATGTTAAATTATCTACAAATACTTTAGCTATATATTCAGAGTTAGGTAGATATCCACTGTACATAGCACGGAATGTTAGAATCGTTAGATATTGGCTAAATTTATTTGGGGCAAAGCGTGAGAATGCATTGTTAAATAATATTGTAAAATTCCATAGGAGAGAAATCATCGAAAATGATAATATAGTTAATTGGTCGTCAAAAATAAGAAATATCCTGCAGCAGGCTGGTTTTAATGATGTTTGGTTATACCCAGAGTCGGTAAATGTTAATATGTTTTGTATAATCTTATTAAATCGCCTCAAAGATATCTATTTTACCCATTGGCAAGCAGGTGTAAGCGAAAGTACGTCATTCTTTTCAAAGAAATTAAATTCATATGGAAAGACCTTTATTAGAAAATAGTAATCAAGAAATATAATTGCAGGTTAAGACTTTCTTTCATAATTTAATTAAATAGCTAAAAGAGAATGAAAGGATGAATAGTATAGAAATGATATAGAAGATGAATTTCACTTTATTCTTATTTGTCCATTTTATACATGTTTACGATCAAAGTACCTACCAAAATATTATTCAAACAGACCAAATATGTTTAAATTTTTGGAACTTCTGAGCACTGAAAACAAAGAATTATTAACTAAATTAGCAATTTATTGTAGAAAAGGATTTCAGCTTAGAGAAAATACACTTAATTTTTCAGTATAATACTTATTAACTATCTTACCACAAAAGTAGTTTTGATAAATAATTATACATCTGGATATTAAAGTCAGCTGGTTATAATGTCACTCTCACATATCTCACATTATTATTCATATAATTATAGTTCACCATGTTGCATGCTTTGTATTTTTTGCTTTTGTGACGATGAGCTTTGTGCTTAAGTCAAATAAAGATTCTGTTCTGTTCTGTTCTGTAATCTGACATATGATTTTGGTCCCGTTAGTGATACATGCACTTCAATTACACTGCTTTATCCGACACATCTGCAAACCGTTACTTTTTGGTGTTGAAGAAGTTAAAATGACGAATCGAGTATTTCATTGTTATATATATTAATTAACTTTGATGATAAACGTCGCTCATGTGTTTTGTTAACACATGTTTACATGTATTTCAACATTATTTTCGGAAGTTTAATGTCAGTCTATAATGACCCACATTATCCGACAACATGTCTTATCCGGTTCCAGTGGGTGTCGGATAAGACAAGTTTTACTGTAATAGAAAAATACTACTATGGTAGAGGATTCGTGACCAAATTAAAATATTGTCTTTTGTAAACTATGTTTTATTTATATTTTTTAGATTATCGCTAACCATTAACGTTTAACTTGCACTTCGTACTTCAATATTTTACATGATACAGTGTAATTTTGGATTTTGAATTGAAATACAAATTTTGAAGAAAAAAATCGGATGAAGAATGCCTGATTTCAGCATTATTCTGTTTTACGGCATATAGAGACATAAAAAATTTACTACTAGTTCATTCATGATGATAGCATATACTTTTATTAGATTATGAATATCACGATGTTATATATGTTTTCGTTTCGCATCAATGCGGTCACAGTTTTTTAAAATATAGTGGTAGATCTGACTTACACTTATTTGAATTACTGAGTGTCATTTGAAAAGTAACTGTACACTTGTTTAATATTATTTTTCAATATTGATAATACATAAAAACTATATATGATTATAAAGTGGAAACCGCAGTTGTGTATACATGGTATTTAAAATACTTTCGACATTTGGTCAGTGGCCTATATCTATCTATACCTTTTTATCTCAACTTGAGTGTTTTATTGATCTGAAGTCTGAAAAATGTAATTCGCTTATTAATATCCATTTAGAGTTAGGATTGAACTATTTAAGTTATATAGTTTCTCTAATGTTTTACGTAGAACAGGGGATCGGGTTTGAATTATCGATTACTTAAATATTTCTTATTTCTTTCAACAGGAAATCATGGTTTCTAGTCACATGTACATGGATCTGCTTGTAATCACAGATACAAATAGCCAAACCGATTTTTCTGTCACAGTGAATAATTTAATAAAATTTCATAACGTCCCATGACTGTATCAACTGACATAGTAAAGCCTCTGAAAAGCAAGAAATGTTAGATAAAGGCCTTAATGCATGTTCGTGTTTAATGATTTTATAAAATGTTGACATAATCTATTGGCCTTTAATTCATTTGTGATTGAACAGTTATTCAAGCAAAAGAAAAAGAAATTTTTTGATCATTGAACTTTAGAAGTCACTCTTAATTCGTGGCCAAACAGAAGCTCTGAAAATTCTTTATCAACGGTTTATGGAAATACCTTGCTATTTTATATTTTCCATGTACAAAATATAATGATCTTTCTGACTAAACCAAGTGTTTGCCACACATTTTAGGGTGACTTCCATGACAGATATGGTCCATTAAGACATTCCTCTATAAAACAGATGTCTGCACGCGCTATTGTCTTCTATTGTCTGTAGAAATGTCTTAAAAGACTCTTTCCTATACATAGAGCAACTTTGGTTAACGGAACAGACCAGAAACTTTATTTATGTTGGTTTGACCCAATGTTCATGGGGTACTTTTACATTTGTAGTGCGGTATATATATGTACATACATACTATAAATACATAAAAATCATGTCATGGTTCACGGGCAAATATCTTCAAAAATGCTGACATTAGCATTATATTAGACATTCAACCATATGACAACGAATCAATGGCGTTATTCAGAAATTATCTTAGTGCATTTTCTGAAATATTTAGCCATCAGTCTAAAATAAAAACTTATTTGCCAGATGAATTTTACAATTATCAATCATTAAAGAAGTTTAGAAGACAGTCACACGGAGCCAACCAAACTTCCACAGTAACACGCAGAATCAAACACTTAAGGCATAAAAATACAGTTCATTATGATGAATAGCCATGTTCAACAGACAACATCCCAACAATCCGAAGTTTGCGAGTCCAAAATCTATTAGATTATAACCAACTTTAGATCAGGTAATGGTTTTTAATCCAAAGCAAATTACAGTAATTTCTTATAAAGTTCAACTTATAAAATGTTACATTCCCTCGTGACGATTTCATTTGACACGTCTTCTTATTCATGACGTTTGCTTTCACTTTCTGTGCATAACACAATCTATGCATGTTCGCTATGAACGTTAACTTTAAGTCTGAGTATCCGTAGTCATTGCGTGGCATTTTTGAACATTTCTTAGCTAGAAATAAAGATGTATGGACTTGAAATACGTAGTCTAAATATTTGTAAACTTTTCAAGTATTATTTAATTTATATATATATATATATATATATATATATATTTGATATTGTGTAAGATTTAAAACAAGCAAATAAACAAATAAACAAATATCTATTTCGAAAACAGCGTCAAATCACTGATCAAAATACTCATTGAATATTCATTTTACCATACCATATATTATAACCTCGAGAGATAATATATTCCCAAATATATAAACAATAATGATTCTAACTCTTTACTAGAGAGATAGAATTGGAGAGAAAGAGAATTTGATTCAGTGATTGATTTTTTTAGTTTACCGTCGCTGCAACAGTATTTCAGTCATATAGCGACGTCCAGCTAATTACAGGTGGGGGAATGCGGCATCCGAGCACCGACCTACCGCAAGCCAGCTGGAAAGCTTCCTCACAAGAAAAACCGATGGACCCTGTCGGGACTCGAACCCACTCGGCGAGGGGCTGAATAGGGGTTAAAATCAGCGACTTCACCCTCTCGGCCACGGAGGCCCCAGAGAGCGAATTTAAATCCTTATACATGTATCGGTAGAACCTCATAGCGTTCCCGGCGGCCGAGTGGTTAAAGCGTCGGCCTCGGGAGTGAGAGGTCGTGGGTTCCATCCCCGGCAGCGACATACCAAAGTCATAAAAATTGTAATGGAATAGCGCTTTTGCTTGGCGCTCAGCAAATAAGGGTGGTTCCAGTACTGGTTTGTCCGTTGTCAGAATAATGTGACTGGGTGTGTTATCATGCCACATGTCTACGGCGTAATACTGCCGTGTGACAGCCCTATATCTGTCTCAAGTAAACATCGTCTCCAAACGACTCGATGGGATCTCAAACCCAGCAAACAAACACACAGGCAGAGTCTCATAGTATAAATTCCGTACACATGAAACAGACCTAAAAATATATACGCCCATATTAAAACGTATAATTGAATCGTTAAACATGTGTGGTATATATAAAATAAGAAACATAATAACTTGTCTCTGATTATTTTATTCACCTCTAACTGATTATTGTTATATTATTGAGAGCATAAGCACATTACGAATTTTGCAAATTCATAAGCACAGTTAAGCCATGTAGTATCATAGCAGAAATAATAATAATAATAATAATAAAACTCACGAAAGTTAGTAAATGAATAGTACCCATATTTTCTGAAGAAAAACAAACATGCACTATGAGAATAATAACTTGTCTCTGATTATTTTATTCACCTCTAACTGATTATTGTTATATTATTGACAGTATAAGCACATTGCGAATTTTGCAAATTTATAAGCACAGTAAAGCAATGTAGTTTTATTGCAGAAATAATGGTAAAATAATGATAATAATAATAATAATAAAACTCACGAAAGTTAGTAAATGAGTAGTACCAATTTTTTCTGAAGAAAAACAAACATGCACTATGAGAATAACATCAAATGAAGTCAGACAGGAAGCATTAGCATATGAATGAATGAATGAATGAATGTTTGTACATTATTTCAATTCAATAAATTTAAATAGAATTACAAACATAAGAAAATGACATTCTTATAAAACTGATAACAAAATGCAAAGATATTCATCCCACATGCGATCGTATATGAAAAGGAACCGTAAATTGATAAAAAAAAATATGAAAACATTGTGTACAAGGCATGAAAGGAATTTTATATATCAAGCTGTATTATTTACATTGAACATTCATTTATGTCGGAATTATCTGTTAAAATAATTCTTACTAAGCAAACAGATTTAATCCAGTGACCTTTAGGCTTGTAAATATCTAAACTCCATTTAACTACAACAAAAATGATTTAATATAATTGATTAATGATTTCTGGAAAGCCTAAAGAATTAATATTATATACATCATCTCTAAAATAAACCACATCCTATCTGATGAAGTTAATACTATTCATTAAACTTCAGATTTCATTATATCTGTGTTTATTCTTAATTTAAAAAGACATGCTTATTTTTTTAACTATAATAAGTACTCACAAGGGTAAATACGTAAAATATATTAACATATTTTCCTCATTCTTTTCTCACTAGCATATAATATATAGAATATCTGATCAGATAATTTCAATTCAAAATTTAGTGGTTTCTGAAGAAGAATTTGCTTGATGTTCTTTCTTTTTTTCCTCTTCCTTACTATTAGCGGTATTTTTCTGTTTATCATACACCACACCAAATCGTAATGGCTTCCTGACTTTTTCCGGAAGACACGGCAGAATGTTATCAAAGAGGGGGCAAACAAGTCTGCTGTCCACGTTTTCTGGTTTAGTATACCCGGTGATGAAACTGACAACAAGCGCTACAATAATATTGACCATCACGCCGATACACGTGTACCACTGGTAAGAAACACGGTAAAAGTCGTCAAGAGGCCCATCTTCGTTTTCAGAATTTGTTGAAGTCGTTGTTGACATGTTGGTGGATGGATCCAGTGTTGTTGAAAATGTAGAAGGTGCAAAGGTTGAGTAGCCAGTTTCATTCCAATTGCAGTTTTGAAGTGAAACAGGCAGAGGTGTGTATCCAGAGGGTTTGGAGAACATTGATCCAAAACACAACCATGACATAAACAATATTGAAGAGAAAAACCCACATAAGGCTCCGACGTGGTTCGTCCATGGAAAAAACATACCCACAACAAATATGCCTAGCAGTGGACCCGAAGTTAGAGAACCTAATGTGTAAGAAAATTGGTAGACTAACGTATCCATGGACGATACAGCAACTGTTAATCCAAACAAAATAATTCCGTAAGAGACAACAATGACCTTTGCAAAAACGACGCCTTTAGTATTGACAAGAAATTTACAACCCATTGGTTTAAAGAAATCTTCCATCACTATAGCAGCCATTGCATTCAAGTGGGATGATATTGTACTTAGACTTCCACTCAGTACGCAAGCAATGAAAAGTCCCGGGAGGCCTGGATACTCACCCAGTACATCTAAAACAAATAATGGAACTATTTGATCATTTTTTGCAATCATTCCGTATTTTACCGGATGGCAGTCACTATACGCCGCGGAAATAAGTATCCCAATCATGAAAGTCAAGCAATTCACGGTCACAAGTACCCCAAAACCGATCCATAACGCTTGTTTAGCATTTTTCAAGGAGGGAACTGAACAAGCTCGCTGAACTTGTGCTTGATTTACTGCAAAAATACCAGTCCAGAAAAAACTAGCACCAATTGCAACTGACCAAACGGAATGTCGTGTTCTTGGGTCAGGAGAAAAATCAGTGAGTTGAATCCTACCACTACTCTCGGCGATACTCCATGCATTCCCAAAGCCACCTAATATAATTGATCCCCTGATGAGTAAACATAAAAGTCCCGCGACAATTATGAAAAATTGTATGCAGTCTGTCCATACGACCGTCTTCATTCCTCCAAGTGCTGTATACAGGGTGCACACGACAGTAACTCCAATCATACATCCCCAACGTGATATCCCTGTCACGGATTCAAGAGCGAGAGATGGCATGTATATCACAAATGCCAAGAAAAGACTTTGTTTCAATAAAAATGCGACTGACGTAACAGTCCGTATTGATTTTCCAAATCGCAGTTCAAGGTATTCGAAACAGCTGGTCTTGCCCAAGTTGTAAAATATTGGTATAATTAATTGCGCACTAATAAACATGGCGATGGAAAATGCAACCAGCAGCCAAACCACCATCGTCCCGTTAGTGTAAATCTCTGATGGAATTCCAATCAGTGTCAAAGCTGAAATGGATGTAACCGATATCGAAAGACTAACTGGAATAATTTGCATTTTCCGATTTGCAAGGAGATAGTTATCCACATTGGCCTGTCTCCGGTCTTTCACTGCATGATAAAATCCAACTGCTGCAGATAAGACAAACATGGAAGAAAACACAAGGTAGTCAACAATTCCAAACGTTTTCCGATTACCCGAAAAAACACCAAATTCCTCTCTACCCATATTTCGCAACGTGTTTGTTTCCTTTGCTTTAAAGTAAGATTGGTTACCTATAACTACTTTAACTTCTCTATCCGGTGAAACTACGTGAAACAATATTGCGAACTAAATGATGCAGTGTATTCATCAAGATATCAAAGATGATATCTGGCTAATTTGAATGTCTATATTTTTGTAACCTACTTCCTGCTATTGTTGAAATGAGTGCTATGTAAATATGACTTTTCCTTTATATAAGAATGTCATCCGTAAATTCGTAGACTGCTTAATTAAACTTTGAAGTAACATAGACATGACTCTAATATTTTCAGTATACGTACAATAGACACTTACAATAACATTTACAGAAATAACATGAAATATTTTATCCCAGAAACACGAGTAAATATCTTAAAAATGGAAAGGGATATTTACACCAAACTTTATTTGATGTCAGATGAAAGCAATTGTAAGTATTGCGTAACTAACGGAATTACTACGCAAGATCGTACGGAGCTGCGCGCCGTCATAAAATTCTGCGTGAAAGCTTCAATGAAGTTGCCGAAATAGGACTGGGGACATACGTGTGTGCATACTTCATTAACAGATAGACTTGAAATGAAAAAGGTGTCAGCTAGATTGGTGTCGCATTTGTTGTCCGAGAAAGAGAGAGAAAGCGGCGAGTTGCGATATCGCAGTCATTTTTGGAAAGCTGGGAGCGTAAAGGCGAGACATTTCTGAACCGTGCGATGAAACGTGGATCCATAACTACGACCTCTAGACGAAAAAGGACTATATGGTATGGAAGACACCAGGAACCCCCTCCTCCTACAAAAGCGCGTGTATTCAAATCTGCTCAGACTATGTTCATCTTTATTATGGACCGAAGTGGAATGTTGCTGTCACATGCAGTTTAACACGGTGGAACAGTCAACGCTGCTCACTATCAAAGGGTATGTAAATATTCAAACATTTTTTTTATATTTTAAATATACATGTACAATAGTATTCTAGCTTTTTTATTGTTGATTAATTAGCTATATTCAAATCTTTTAAGTGTCTACCTTCTGGTTTCCGAAAGAAAGGGAAAGTGATTGAATGGTACCGAGACATTCACCATCAATAGATAGTCAGGCACAGCCAGTGCGTTTCGTGTAGTGGAAAATTATGACTTTTTATCAAGTCAGGGACGTCATGACGTCGTATAAACTCAGAAGTGTTTCGTAAATGAGTTGGTTAAATTGTTGCGCTTTCTAGTATTCTTATTGGTTGCTTTACTCAAAAGAATATTTTAAAAGAAATAAAAAATGGATCGAACCTTAAAGGAACCTTATTAGTTTTGTAACATGTCACTTCTTTTTTGTATTAAAACAACTGTCAACGAACTTTACGGATGACCCTCGTATATCATAAATAATGTCTTTCTTTGTTGCACCTATACACCATGGCCAGAGATCATAATATAGCTATCCCAACTGTTTATAGCTGAGTTGTACTACATTCCTTAAGTTTTTATCCATTCTAGCTCACTTGACTCAAAGGTGAGATTTTGTGACCGATGAATGTCCTGCGTTCGACATCAGTCGACATTTCCTTAAATACTGGGACAATTTTCGTAGATCTTTACAGGAATATTCCTTTTGTCATGCAGAAATCTAATTGCCAAAGATACTACAAAATTCTATTTGCCTAAACGTTCTGACTGTATTCCAAAGTGTTTTGGCATATATTTTGCGTGGCTCATTCTCTATCAGTATTGTTAAAGACTTTGGATCCGTAGATAAATAAGATAAATAATAATCAGGTGGCAGTGCCCAATTACCTTATATGCATATGGTAAAAACTTGAACATACATGTATATTTAAGTCCAAACGCTCTGGACAACTCTCTTCCAAGATTTTTAAGATGATTTTGATCCGTCTAAAAACATGGCCGCTAGGGGGCGATGTCCATTTTCCTGATATCACGTATATGGTTAAAATCTGAAATAACAAAACAAGTTGTTTTTTTTCTTAAATGTATTGGCTGAATTTCAATGTATTTAGCACAGTTTTTTCATGACTAAATCTATTCTACAAAGATTGTTAAAATCATTTGGATCCGTTGAAAAACATGGCCGCCATGGTGCGTAGTTGGTTTTCCTTATATCATGCCTAAAGCACACATTTGAGAGAATTTCTTTCAAAAGTATTAGCCTGATTTCAAAGTAATCTTTGCAATGATGAACCTTGGGTCACTCTCTACAGAAAGCATTGCCGACAGGGAGAGGAGTCCGTTTTGCCTATAGTACATTTGATTAAATATTCTTGTCCTAATGTAGTGTCTGGATATTAAAGTAAATTATCACACATCTTCTTTGTGTCATTCTCTACCAAGATATCAAAATTATGTTTCGACATTCCTGGATGTTTGCTCATACCTAGCTTGATTGTATACATGCCCTTAAGACGCGATGAATTAATCCACTTTGGAAAGATTTGAATTCGGGAAATTGTGAACACAGAAAATTTAAAAAAAAATCAATGTCAAAAAAGCTTTATTTATCACACAGCCATAAACTATTGATGCCGTATTCAAACAACAATATAAGATTTCCGAACATGTTAAAATCAATAAATCAATTTTAACCATCAATTCAGGTTTAATGTATTTTCTTGGGTAGAGATAGAAAATTAAAGTGGAAAACACACACACGCGCGCGTAATAAATATGTGCTATCGCACAATCAAGTAAGTGAAGTTAATTTTGTACTCACTTTCTTGCGAGTATCACACTTAAGCACCCACTGAGGGTATCCCAACTTGGTTTGATCTCGAATTATTTTGTAGTGGTTAGGTTAGTGTAAGGGTAGGGATTCGGTTAGGGTAGGGGTAAAAATTATGGGTTAGTGTTTTGGGTTAGGGCTAGGCTAAGGGTATGTTATATATACAAATAAAATTGTCAACACCTGAAGGTGCTGGCAAAACCGTGTGCCTTTTACAGTTCTTTTCATACCTTTTTAATACGGAAACATTATGTGATTGGGAAATCAAAATAATTGTCCAAGAATGTATACTTACACATCCATACATACATACATACTTACAAACATACAACCAAACATATCATTATACTGCATCGTAAAATTATATCTTCTGATTGGCCAAAGAGCCGTGTACATAACGCACAGTAAATATTATTGACTGAAGTTTACAGTTTCCTTACAGGATACATGACTATTTATTCCCGGCCTAGAAAGATCATTTCATCACGACATGAATTTCCTCAGCCGGGAATAAATAGTCATGTACCCTGTCAAGAAACTGTTTAATTAATATGCATATGCACACATACATACACATACAATATATATACAATAATACTCAAAATATTCAAATTCATTTTTATTGTGTTAATTTCTGCAGGAAAGAGAGAGAGAGCGAGAACGAGAGAGAGAACGAGACAGAGGGACAATGTACTTATTCTAAGTAGTCCCTTTCAACAAATTATAAGTTTATCTACCTAATTCTAACCGATTTTAAAGCAAGTCAAAATGGGTTTATAACATTGGAATTATTAGCATCGCTTGAACATGCTATCAAATTCACAATAATTACGAATAAATTCGGCGCTATCGGCACTATGATTCAAAGAGTAGGCACCACTAGACAATTGAAAGTGCATGTATCTTGTAAATGGTCTTGTCTGAGACACAATGTATCTATCTTGAGATTAACAATATAATTAACTATTGCAATAAATTGCTAAAATACGCTTAAATGTAGATAAAACAGGCTTTAGCACCAGAAAATGAAATAAAAAAAAAAAAAAATAGAAGGTCGTTTGTTGAAATTACAAACGAAACGGCTTTCCGTTTGCTGATCTCAGAGGGATTAGATTTATCAGCTAAGGAAGATATTACTTGCTGATGCTTAATTATTGGAGCTTTTAGCATGTCACTTTAAATTTTCAAGACTTCTTTAACTATTTCTTTTTTTTTACTACTTTAAATGTCATTGGTCCAATTGTCGATATGGTATGAATCTTTCAATAATTACTGCTTGAATATCATTGTTGATATAATCACATGGCTCAACATAAATTCCCTGAGATTTGCACCATTTCAGTCGATAAAATAAGATTGACTCGTAAATGAGTGCACGTTTGTTTATTAAGTTTTCAAGCAGACTTTCCATGGAACATGAATATCTGCCACGTTTGATGACAAAATCATTTGGAATTTTCAAGACATTTTACACGTCATAAGTTTAAAGATTTTTGAAAATTAAATATTCATTGGTCATATTGGCGATTTTATATGATATTTTTAATGAGTCTTACTTCAATATGCATGACGTCATAACCACCTACGAAACAAACATTTCTTGAAATATGCATGACTTCAATTTTATTTCTATTAATTCTAAATATTTAATTAGATGACTCAAAATTCATGATGCCAGAGCGAAAGAAATCTTTAGAATGATTGCCTTGTTGTAATATTAATGACGTCATAAGCACGTGACTGAAAAGAAATTCGTTAGAAAATAAAAAGTTGACCTCGGAGCCAATAAGCTCTCTATTTATTTAATTATTTTTTGCTTCTAGCTCATCAGGGAGCTTTGTAAGATTAAAATGATATAATTTTAGGACCAAAGTTCGATACTCGGTTTTACCATGAAATCCTAATCAAGCTTTTCGAAGTAGGAAAGGACTTTGTTCACTAAGTGATGAAAATGGCCTAAGCTCGGAACTAAATGATATTTGGACAAATAAGAAGCAACACTAGACTGATATTAAAATTGATGATTTCATTCACATAAAGCATTCTTCTGTCACCATGGCAACAAGGGTTGTAGTATTGTTTAGTTACGTCTGTCGAAGTTTTCCTAGCAGTAATTTTGTTTTGGGTGGTCAGAATTTAACATGAATTTGTAAAGATGTTCACTAAGGTGTGAAAGTGTGTTACGTAAATAAACCGATGGGTTATTCAAGGTCAAGGTCACCAAAGAAGGTCATGATTGTCAAAATATGCAAAAGTCAGACTTTCCGGTGATAATCTAATTAGGGTTACTGATGTGTTACCCATTTTAACATAAATGAATATACAATGAGTTAATACACACCTAATGTTTGAAATATGTGCGATGCTTTCGTGAAGCTATTAAATTAAATATCCTGAATCATTTATCCATGGTGCGTAACGCTTCCTTTCAGTATTTGAATTTAAAAAGGGAATTAAATTATAAGAATCATACTTACGTAAATACTTAAAAGAAAGCATGTAATCATGAAAAATAATTTAGTTAAATATCATCAGCGCAATCGGCAAAATATTTTGGTATCCGTATACTTTGATCATTTGATGAAACGGTGTATAGTAAAAATAATCCTCTGCAGTTTCGACCGTTTTTTCATCGATTACCATGTTTCTATGATCTATGTCGAAATATTCAGGGAAACATTTAAAATACAATGATAATGTTTACATAAGAAAAGATGAGCGAAGATAAAATCGTTAAAGTACATTTGACTTATTTTTTTTTATAAACCGGTGAAGATATAGAGCATGGAGCCGTTACGCGTCTCTGATAATATTTTGTTGAAATTCATATTGGCCGCATGCTTCGACAGACAAGATATTTTTACAGAATAAAGATTAATCATACATATGGAAAGTGTCTTGTTTGTCGAAGCATGCGGCTACATTGAATTTATCGTATCAAAAGACGACATCAGCCAATATTTTGTATAAAACGCGTGTAAATTACGGTTCAATGGATTATAACAGGTATTTTCAATCAAATATTTTGTTCAACCTGACAAATGATAAATACTGATTATATCCATTTTTGGTGATTTAAGGTTTGTTGTGTATGTTAAAGATTGAAACAAACTTCTGAAATGCATATAAAAGTTTAGGCCAGTTTTACCACTTAGTGAACATTGTCCTTTGAATACACAGGTACACATCTACATTGTAAAACACATCTTTTGTAAAAAAAAATGATAATCCGATCATAATTGAAGGCTCTAGAACGCGAACAAACCTTTTAAGCTGACGTCGAATCTGACGTCATTTGAATTAATTGAAAATTAAAATAATTGAATTTATTAATTTAAACGTTTTTATCGATGCAATTTAATTTTCATTAAGATTGAATCAAAATTCATGATGCCTTAGCGAAAGAAATACAGTTGAAGCCGAGTTACTCCACCACCTCTCATACAAATATTCGGCGTCGTTCGGAATACTTTGTTTGTTCCGATCACTCTCCTTTTTATTTCTACATAACAATATCTGGGTTATTCAAATTTTTGCCATTCGAATACCTGGCCTCATTCGAAAAGATTTTTTGGCCCGTACCAATCAATTCGTATGATTTTCGCACCTCCTTACCCGAAGTCACTGACGAGCATTAATTACCGGCGACATTTTGAAAACAAACAATGGAAAGGTGCGAACGTTAATTACAGTATTTTTAAATATAGTATAGTGGTAGATCTGACTTACACTTATTTAAATTACTCAGTAGCATTTGAAAAGTAACTGTACACTTCTTAAATATTTTCAATATTAATAATACTTAAAAACTATATACAAAATGTATGATTATAAAGTGGAAACCGCAGTTATGTATACATGATATTTAAATTACTTTCGACATGTGGTCAGTGGCCTATATCTATCAATAAAATAAAGTTGAATTGAGTCGTACATGATTTAAAACCTAAATGATGTCATGGAATAATCTTTAAATATCCTCTGATTTATTCGCATACATTATTTACGTTACGACAACACCTTTTATCTCAACTTGTGTGTTTTATTGATCTGATCCCTGAAAAATATAATTCGCCTATTACTATCCATTTAGAGTTAGGATTGAACTATTTAAGTTATATATTTTCTCTTACGTTTTACGTTGAACAGGGGATCTGGTTGGAATTATCGATTACTTAAATATTTCTTATTTCTTTCAACAGGTAACCTTGGTTTCTAGTCACATGTACATGGATCTGCTTGTAATCACAGATACAAATAGCCAAACCGATTTTTCTGTTACAGTGAATAATTTAATAAAATTGCATAAGTCCCATGACTGTATCAACTGACATAGTAAAAAAGGCATAAAATGTTAGAAAAAGGTCTTAATTTAGCCAGCAGATTTGCAAAAATATAAAAAGCATGTTCGTGTTTTATGACAAATGCTGACATAATCTATTGGCCTTTAATCCATTTGTGGTTGAACATTTTTTCAAGCAAGAGAAAAAGAAATTGTTTGACCATTGACCTTTAGAAGTCACTCTTAATTCGTGGCCAAACAGAAGCTCTGAAAATTCTTTATCACTGATTTATGGAAATACCTTGCTACTTCATATTTTTCCATGTACAAAATATATTGATCTTTTTGACAAAGCCGAGTGTTTGCCACACATTTTAGGGTGACTTCCATGACAGAAATGGTCTATTAAGACATTCCTCTATAAAACAGATGTGTGCACGCGCTAGGGTCTTCTATTGTCTGTAGAAATGTCTTAAAAGACTCTTTCCTATACATAGAGCAACGGTGGTTAACGGAACAGAACAGAAACTTTATTTATATCGGTTTGACCCCATGTACATGGGGTACTTTTACATTTGTAGTGCGGTTGCATACATATACATGTACATACATATATAAATACATAAAAATCATGTCATGGTTCACGGGTAAAAATTTTAATTATCTATCATTAAAAATTTAAAAATACGGAGCCAACTAAACTTCCACAGTAACGCGCAGAATCAAACACTCTTAGATTATAACCAACTTTAGACCTAGTCATGGTTTTTAATCCGAGGCGAATTACAGTCATTTCATATAAATTTCAACTTATAAAATGTTACATTCCCTCGTGACAATTTCATTTGATTACACGTCTTCTTATTCATGACGTTTGCTTTCACTTTCTGTGCATAACACAATCTATGCATGTTTGCTATGAACGTTAATTTTAAGTCTGAATATCCATAGTCACTGTGTGGCATTTTTGAACATTTTGAATCTACAAATAAAGATGTATGGACATTAAATACGTCGTCAGAATATTTGTAAACTTGCAAGTAGTTGAACGCAAACATTGTCAAGTATTATTTAATTTATATATAAGAACGCAATAAAACATATTCGCAGCACTGACGCTAACATACCAGTCAAGGTCAATATGTAGATATTCAGATATTCGAAAAAATTTTAGAAACAAAATTCACAGAGTTAAAATCTATTAACTCTGAAAAAGCATAAACATACTTAATTTTGTGTAGGCCTTGAAACAAGCAAATAAACAAATGTCATAAGCGTGAGATTTTTTCAATGCTGTTAGAATAACCAAAGCATTATATATTATTTAGTATATTATCATTAATCTATTTCGAAAACAGCGTCAAATCAGTGATCAAAGTAATCATTGAATATTCAGTTACTGTACCATATATTATAATCTCGAGAGTTAATATTAATGTTCCCAATGATTAAGACTCAACCCAAACATATAATATATATATATATATATATATATATATATATATATATTCTAGACAATATGGCGTGTTGGTACAAAACATAATTAAGTTTCGCAAATATTAAACCAATATATGTGGTGGTATGTATTTATATATACGCCACTTAAATAGGTTTTATTAAGTATTACATTTTAAACAATTTGTTTATAAATAATGCTAAATAATTTAAAAAAAATATATCTTTCTAATTTAGAATTACATTTAAATGATATTATTTTCTTGCAATGTCAACACAACAATGAATATACCGCGAGATGTTAACCAAAAATATGCAAATATCGAGTTTTAATCCTACATTTATGCAAAAACAAGGCAGTACAAGATACACGATTTCTTTTTCTTTTTATGTTTTCAACATTGCTTAAATGAATGATGCAAACTCAATATTGCACTCAGTTATTTAGTTGTCATAAATATTACTAATAAATGTTTATTTGAAAATGTTGGGCATAAATATATATATATATATATATATATATATATATATATATATATATTTCCCCTCAATTCGGTAAATGCAGTATGTGATTTCTGGCTTAATTTATTGGTTGTTTGATTATGATCAGAAATATAGGTTGAATCCAAGGTCAGTTATAACAAGTATGCCCCATAGAATTTTAACAAATGACATTTATGCAACAGTATTTATTTCATGTTCTCTCATATTGTGGCTATGACCTATTTGTTCTTTCGTAGACGACGCAAACTGACACTCAATTAAATGAATATCCAGGAGACAGATGGAAGACAGATGCAAGGTTTAGCAGATGACACGCTTCACCAGAAGCAACCATAGCTGGCAAAGTTAATGCCCAAAAATCGAGAAACGTATAAAACTGTTTAAAACAACAGTTGACACTACCATTCAAAAAGTATTTACAGCTCATGTGCTTTATCCAAATTTAATTCAGCTTTAACACAAACATTAGCGACACACACTAAGCATTAAAATGTGTAAAATTTGATTTTTCCCAATGATAATATAAAGAGCGATGTAATTCTGTCTTGCAAGATCGCACAAAACCTAATTAAGGGGTGCGGTTGGATTATGGGTAGTTTCGCCCCAATTCCCTTTCGCCCTTATTCGCTTTCGCCCTATACCCTTTCGCCCTAAATTGTGAGTCGATTCGCCCTATTGTTATTTTGGTGGATTTGAATGAAATAATGTATAAATATTTGTGTATTCGGTTGTATTATTTTATACATGTATGTTTGAATGAGTATGTATTCATATTTCATTTATCATATTTAGTCATTTTTGTGGGTTATTTTTTATCTAGCAAATTTAGACGTATGCGATTTGTTATTAGATAGATAGATAGATAGATAGATAGATAGATAGATAGATAGATAGATAGATAGATAGATAGATAGATGGATGGATAGATAGATAGATAGATAGATAGATAGATAGATAGATAGATAGATAGATAGATAGATAGATATATAGATAGATAGTGTCTTTCTGTCTTTAGTATCAAGATAAAACAAAAGTGGGATAAAGTTAATATATTATTTACATGTCGACATATCTTTCATGGCGTAATAAAAGTACATTATTTACACGTTATTTACATTTATATACATCTATGATACACTATCGCACCAACGGTAAACCCCAATACAACAACAACATTCATGATACATTTATACTCAGTCCATGTTGGGTCTGTACAATCTGGACACTTCCTTCAGGAATTCGGCTGACTTTAACACTCACTCAGCCCCTCACCGCGTGGGTTCGAATCCCGACAGGATCATTTGGATTTTCATGTGAGGAAGCCTTCCAGCTGGCTTGCGGTAGGTCGGTGGTTCTACCCGGATGCCTCCGTGCATTCGGGGTCTTCCTCCACCCGGAATTAGCTGGACGTCGCTATATGACTGAAATACTGTCGAAGCGACGGTAAACTGAAATAGTCAAGTCAAGTCAGGAATCCGGTGGTTGACAGACATGTTTGCAGGATCCACAAATATAAAATTATTACCTGTATTGCAAAGTCGGTGCAGCCATCGGCTGCAGATGTCACAAGATACGGCATGTTGACGTGGTCGGACTTCTGTTGCACAAGCAATACATAAAGAAACGTCCATCTCGGAATGACAGTTTCAAAATTTTTTTGCATCTTATATACCCTAACATTGGCGGTGTATTTATTATAATTAAAGAAATAGATAAATTCACTGTTTGATTCGTTTTTAGCCCTTATTTTATTCATTCTCATCCCTACTTATCATAAACGAAACAGACCGGGTGTAAAAATAAGTATGTTAAATGAGACAACGCCGAAAATACTGTAGTTTGTACATAATTATCTGCAAAATTGCTATAAATTGACAACATATTTATGAAAGAACTATGCAAACTGATTAAATGTTTGCTTAGATTACCAATTATTTCTATAATTAGTATGTGTATGTATCAGTATGTGTTTGCAAAGTAAGTCTTTTGATCTGATCAAGTAATTTAAAATCAAATAAGAATATACCTAATCATGATTAATAAAACGTATTTCCTCGTGCACATTTTTTCCTTAAAAATATTATCAAACATCTTAAAACTTTTGTTTCTTTAATTATTCCTTTGTCGCTGTGTATTTTGAGTACATATTATGACACACACTTTTGACGCTGTCAATTACATCTAACCCTGGTCTGGCATATGTTCACACCTACGGCACGTGTGTGTTTTCAGAAGAAAGATGTCACCTTTAATATAATCATTACACCTATATACTTTGTACTTTAAACCTATACTTGTTGCATTAATAAAATTAAGCGCATTATTCACTTAATTACAAATAAATACTAAATCACCATGTGTAATATCCATTTTGTTTATTAATATAATTTTACTAGGGCGAATGAACCCACTACGTAGGGCGAATGAACCCACATTGTAGGGCGAACTGACTCGGGCGAAAGTGTACTTGGGGCGAATGAACCCGATACCGTGCGGTTATATTAAACCAATATATGTGGTGGTAAATATGTAATATGTTCTTTGGCAAAACCAAGATTCGAACCATTGACGTCAAATTTCAAATACGTATAACATCACTTCCAGATGAGTTAGAAAGCTGATATTTGGATTGAATATTAGTCTTCAATAGTTCATTTTGAACAGTCTGTGAGGAAGAACGTCATATGACGTCAATAAGTGTATATGTCATGTAGATATTGTTCATAAATGACTGAAATACTGTCGGTGGACCGTTAAACCTAGGGTGACAAAGAAACGGATAATCGTCATAGAGATGTCGGAAGTTGTTGAATGGGGCGGCAGGGGCGGGTGTTTGAGACGATGTCTCTTACCCATGTAAGAAAGGGTCTAGGGCGTTCTTCTGATTTTTTTTTGTATTTCTGAATATTTATTTAAAAGCTTATTTAAAATGTTTGGTAGATTCAATAATGACTTTTAAAAATACTAGATAATATTTTGCTGGCCTTGAGGCATTACCACACATAAAAGCCTTTTCGTTTGTTTAATATTATCATTTTAATGTATATATCACATTGATGTCGAAAGGTGGTCCCTAAAAAAATTAAAACCTCAGGTATGTCATATATAAACCTTAGGTATACCATGTCAACGTGTCCTATCCGAATTTCATCTAAACAGGATGTGTCCCCGGTTTGATTAACTTAGTCATCTAGTTGTACAATTTACAGTTTTGTAAATTACATCAGTATCTGTCTTTTTCTTTATTAAGAGAGATAAGTATATATAAGGTACAGGAAGATAATAGAGATCGAAATAAAAGGGGAAAGAAACAAGAAAGAAAAGGCTAGAAAAGATAAATTCTGTACATCATATTTTATGTCAATCTGAAATGGAATGTTTTTAATTGCGATAAAAGAAAAAAAAAAATCCAACATTTTACTCGGTATATGTTTCTACTTATCTGTTACGGCTTTTGAGATATGGACAGTTAAACCTCAAAAAATGACAAAAATCATCAAAATAAGGTTCATATAATTACTACTTCTCGACTGTAATCTGTGTTTGATAATCATATCATTAACATCTGAAAACCATTGAAACAGCATTACATCAAGCTATAAATAATGTTCTAAAAATTATTTAAAAAAATAGTTTCTTAGAAAAAAGAATTCAAGTGATTGGGACCAAATGCAGAAGTGCAAAACGGTTTTAATTATTGCTAATTTTTCATGTAATGGTGTATTGGGGTTCACCGTCGCTGCGATAGTATTTCAATCATATAGCGACGTCCAGCTAATTACAGGTGGAGGAAGACCCCGAGTACACAGAGGTACCCGGGTAGAACCACCGACCTACCGCAAGCCAGCTGGAAGGCTTCCTCACATGAAAAATCCGAAGTCCCTACCGGGATTCAACCCACAGCGGCGAGGGGCTGAGAGATTTATTGTCCACGACTGTAACCGCTCGGCCACGGCAGCCCCTCATTTTTTATGTTACTTTCTTATATAATGTCCGATTTCTTCAAAAAGCTAGGTACCTTTAGAAAAGTCTTTAGATTTCCAACATTTCACTTGCTTCATGTATCCACCTATCTCTAACGGCTTTTGATATTTAGTCAGTTAATTCTCAAGAAACCTGCAAAAATTGGCAAAAATAATAAATACTACCCACTATATCATACGATTTAAACTGTGTTTTTTTTCATGTAACTTCATTATATGATTTCCAATTTTTTTAAAAAGCTGGGTACAGTTAGAAAGGTCTTCGAATTCCCAACATTTACTAGTTTTAAATAAAAAAATAACTTTAACAATTTAAGATATGGACGGTTATACCTCGAGAAAACAGCAAACGAATATGCAAAAATATGTTCATGTTGATTCGTTTTCTCCCTATGATTCTATGAATCTTAGCACAATCTTTTAATTTTAGAAACTAATACAAACAACGGTCAGGCAAACTTCTACAAATTATGTTCATGCACTAATTAACAAAATTCAATATTTGTTAAGATATAAGCAGTTAAATGCACTTGCGGTACCGTCATTGTTTTCCTGTAATAACGCAACTGATTCAATCCCGATCTTCAAAAACTGAATATCATCTGAAAGGTCGTTCAAAGCATTACAAATTATATCCAGAGTGTCTCAGTAGAATACTGATCGTTTTTGAGATATTTAAGTTGAAGAAAAACCGATGATTGGCATTTGACCTTGACCTTTCTGGTCTTCCGGAAACGGATGTTATTTTTTACAATAAGATGCTATGTTGCACCTTCAGTGAAACTGTATGCAAATCGGCCAAAATCTAAGGCGCACAGTGCTGAAAAACCATGATTTTTGATTGAAAGTTTGTTAACGCGTCATGACGCCATTTGACGTCATATGACGTTAGTTTTCATAGAGCTGAAAGAAATTGATAGGACACAAGTTCTGACCAAATATCAAGTTTCTAGCTTATCTGTAAGCTTCGTAATACTTCCAAATCCAAAGTTTGTGTAACCATAGAACCTTGGTCTTTTCGAATCTTACAAAACGTATATGGAGGTGCACATCTAGAATGTAATTTATTCATTTTGTAAAATTATCATGCTTTTCCGCCCAGAAATGACGGCTTTAGAGCGTGTAAAACAACGGTAGTTTTTCTCAACCCTGACGTGACGTCACATGAAAACAAAATTTACTGCAATCAAAAGCGCCAAAGTCACTATGCTTACTGTTAACATTTCATGATGCTTGCTCATCGGCAACCTATTTTAATTTGAACCTCATAAGGAAGAAAAAAAGAGAATAATAATAAGAAATTAGATTTCGTTTGTACGGAAAATACAGAATATTTATTTTTACGAAGAAGTCATTAGGAATCAAGAGTATAACCTTTACATACTGTGAAAATTTTAGGAAAATATATATATATGTTTGCAGAGAGCATACAAACTTTTTGACCTGACATTATATCTGACGTCATATAAATATGAATATCATTCAACATCTAAAATATATGCCAAATATTTTCGAAAATAAAAAATGGAAAACGAATTAAGCTCGAAGATGCCGTCGTTTTGTTAGATTTTTTTTACTGTGCACTCTCAACCTGCAATACTTTCCCAAAACCGCATTTTAATCTATTAAGAATAAATCCAAGTTCTCCGAAAAGGGCGTCGTGGTTGAAAACTCTGAAACAAAATGATAAAATTTAAGTGTTGAAAAGTCAGGAAAACAATAGAAACATCGGTTGCCAGCTTTTCTTTTCATTAAAAAAGAACCGTGGTTCTCAAATACCGACGAAATTGTTAGATTCTTGGAAATTGTCATTTGACTTCTTATAACATGTTCACATCTTTAGTGATAAGATTTTTATGCATGCACACAAGCATTTACATCATTCATATTTTACAATTTATTTCAGGTTAATATTCACATACTGTGGCACCACTATAAGCTCATTAGGATGTGGAATGAAGTTAAACTAATTGAAAATTCAGAAAAAATCTTTTAAAAAATGCAGAAAAACTAATTGTCTTGGAAAGTCTTGGTAAGAAACTAATTGCCTTAAAAGGCTTGTAGCTTAAACTAATTGCCATCAAAAGTTATCTGTTGTTCTGTTCACAAATAAATTCTGCAGAGCGCGTACAAACGGTTTACCTGACGTCAAATCTGGCGTCATATGACATCATATGATATGATAATTAAGACATAGTCTGAAATATTTGCCATACAATTTTCATGTTCTGGGCCATTGGAAATTACATTTTCCGAAAATGCTTAAAATTAGGCAAAAGTGAAAGTAGAACATTTTCTGAAAATCCTTTAACTTAAAGTGTAGCAATACGACGTGACCGCGACGTCACTAAAGGCATCAAAACCAAATCAAAACTGTCAACATTTGGCTCGCTTGAACATTACCCATAAGATTTTTGTTTCTTCATTGATTTCAATGGGACAAGTGTCAGTCTAAGGAAAGCCGTTTTTTTGGGGGTTTTTTAAACAGTATGTGAGATCGTTGTACAAAATAGCTTAGAACTGTTGTCCGCTCGTATACAAGCAAATCCTTAGGTTTCACAAAGTGCTTGACTAAATGGCTTTTGAGGTTTTTTAGATAAAAAATGCTAATCGCACTGGTGGTAACAATTTTTTTCGCCATAGCTCAACCGATTCAACCCCGATGTTTAAAACTTCTATATCACAAAGAAGCTCTTTCAAAGCATTACAAATAATGTACATTCTGTCTCAATAAAATATTTACCGGTTTTGAGATAATTAATGTCAAAGAAAAAAAAACAACGATAAGTCGAATACAACCTTGACCTTTGCAATTTTACGGAAACGGAAGTGACATGCTCCATGGGATCCTATGTTGCACCTTCAGTTAAAATTTCATGCGAATCAAACAAAACATAAAGCTTACAGGCCTTAAACAAGCAAGACTTTTTTAACTTATGACGGCAAATGTCATCATATGACTTTCATCTTCTCAAAATGTAAGAAAGACTTGGAGACTTACATTCAGTCCAAGTATCAGCTTTCTAAATTATCTGGAAGCGATGTTATACGTATTTGAAATTTGACGTCAATGGTTCGAATCTCGGATTCGCCATAGAACATTTTTTCCTTTTCGAATTGGGAAAAACAGACACGGGGATGAACAGCTAGAACGTAACATATACATTCTGTACAAATTTTGATGAAAATCGGTTTAGTAATAATGGCTGTACAACGTTTTTCACAACGTCAAATCTGACGTCATATGACGTCATAGACATACGAAAATCAATAAATTGAAAATTTCTGAATCTGATATATAGGCCATTAAGTTATTAAATGGTCCTGGGTCCTGAACAACATATAGAAATTTATGTGTAGAAATAAGAAATTCGTTTTGACTTTATGACGTCATATGACGTCAAATGACGTTCTTCTTCACAGAAAGTAAAATTCATGTAGTGACTTACATTCACATCAACTCATCTAGAAGCGATTTTATACGTATTATTGGTTCGAATCTTGGATCCGCCTTAGAAACTTTAGAAAAACGGACACCGGGATGCACAACTAGAAAGTAACATTTACATTCAGTAAAAACTTAATGAAAATAGGTCCAGAAATAATGGCCGTAGACAGCGTACAAACTTTTGTAGACAACGTCAAGTGTAACGTCATATGCCGCCAAAGGCAAATAAAACTAGATTTCGTTTGTCCCGAACAAACGACAGGGCTTTCTGCTCTAATGACCTTAGTGTCATTGTGACCTTGACCTTTGACTTTACGTCCCTACCAAGTTTCACAGACATATGCTTATTTCTTCTCAAGTAGTTAATAAAAAGATTTTATATTAAATGTCACTTTGATCCTGACCTCTGACCTAATGACCTCAAAATTTAAAGAAAGGATCGTGAACTGACAATGGGCAATTTACCTACCAAGTTTCAAAAACCTATGCTTATTCCTTGTGCGGACAAGGATTTTACACAAGGTGTCAATGTGACCTTGATCTTTGACGTAATGACCACAAAATCAATAGTGATCATCCACTATCCATGTCAACCTCTCATCTAAGTATTAAGACAGCACACATATTAGTTATCAAGTTATTGAGTGGACATTGATATGGCTAATGGACGGACAGATGGACAGGCGCCTTATCATAATAAGGGCGTATAATAAAACTTGGTATCGTAAGCAAGCTCTTACAATATCAGTTATTTCACTTTTTTATTATTTTCACCTATCTGTAACGGCTTTTAGGGTATAGATAACTAAAGGACCACTGCAAAAAGGCATGAATGAATCGTCTAAATTCTCAATTTTCATGTAACTTTATTATATGGTGTCCAATTTCAAAAACCTAGGTACAGTTAGAAAATTCTTCAACTTCCCCAATTTCATATGCTTTATATGGATGTATCTTTAATCACTTTTAAGATATGGATAGTTATATCTCTAGAAAACTGATCAAAAATCGGCAGAAAAATGTTCATGTCAAATTTGTTTTCGCCCTAAACTTTATGAATCCTTGGCCAATCTTTAACGGCAAATGATAGGACTTCTGCAAATGTTACTTACAGTGTAGCAATACCACTTGACCATGACGTCACTAAAGGCATCAAAACCAAGACAAATCTGTCCACTTCTTAAGAATCCTTTTGACCTTCTGACGTTATATGACGTCAAATGACGTTCGTCCTCACAGAATAGAAAGAGGTCTTAGAGACGTATTTGAAAATTGACGTCAGTGGTTCGAATCTTGGATTCGCCATAAAACCTTTGCCTTTTCGAATTTGGAAAAAACGGACTCCAGGATGCACAACTATACTTAATATATATATTCTGTGAAATTTTGATAAAAAAAGGTCAAGAAATGATGGCTGTAGACCGCGCAAAAACATTTTTAGACGACGTCAAGTTTGACGTCAAAACACGTCAAAGGCAAATGAAAATCACTGATACTCAAAATATAGTATGTGAAGCATATGCCATTAAATCTTTTATGCCATTTTAAATTATTCATTAAATTCTCCTGACGTTTGTAACATATAAAGGTCAACACCCAAAAATAAGAAATTACTCTTCACCTCATGACGTCATATGACGTTCCTTAAAAAAAAAAAAAAAAAAAAAAAAAAAACGGACACCGGGATACCAAACTAGAGCGTTACATATACATTCTGTGAAATTTTGATGAAAATTGGTTAAAAAATGAAGGCTGTAGATCGTGTTATACCGTTTTGTCCTGGCGTCAAATCTGACGTTATATGACGTCACATGAATATGAAATACATTGCATTCAAAAGCTCATAATTTGATGTATATGCCAATGAATTTCCATGGTCCTGGGAACATATTTGAATTAACGCGTAGATATCAGAAATTCTTTTTGACTTTATGACAAAACAAAACATCTTTTTCTTAATTTCCTGACCCTTCACACGATGCTGTTACCGCTGATGATGAGCATTAGGAGGACGATGAACTTACGTTAACCTACTCATGATTCGATTATGAATCATGATCCTGTCTCCGGGGCATCCGGGACCGAGAGGGAAAAGTCGCTGACTTAAACACTTACTCATCCCCTCACCGCGTGGGTTCCTGGCAGGGTCATTCGGATTTTCATGCGAGGAAGCCTTCCAGACGGCTTGCGGTAGGTTGGTGATTCTACCCGTATGCCTCCGTGCATTCGGGATCTTTATCCACCTGTAATTAGCTGGACGTCGCTATATGACTGAAATACTGTCGAAGCGACGGTAAACTCAGATAGTCAAGTCAAGCCTTATCCTGTCTCCAAACGTAGCGATGCATGCCCATTAATGACGGAAATGTACATTAAAATCTTATCAGTTTAAATTATGACTTCCTCATCAGTAATATAAAGGGTGTTGCTTTCACACAGATATGCTGGTAATTATACACAATGGCCAATTAACTGGCAGGTATCTGTGGTGTTCTCGGTGTAATGCATTCTGCTCATGATCAGATATCATGCTAATATGGGCTTTTTATATGGTACTTCCTTTTTATTATATCTCCTCCCATATTTATATGGGGGAAATGTTTTGTTTTTGTCAGAGTTGTCTGTCTATCCGTTTGTCTGTCCCAATTTTTATCCTGAGCATAACTCAAAAAGTATGAAAACAGAAAATGTGCACTTATCCAATTCTAATTTTAAATTTATAAGACTCACACAAGACAAAAACACACGAATTCATTTTTTTTTTTTTCAAATTGATGAAAAGAGTGATGCAAATCCATTGTTACACTCAGGATGTCGTGGTTTCGATCCCGACATACTGAAATCGCAAAATATGATACCAGTGTAGCTCCCTTGCTTGGCGCTAAGCATATAATTGTCTTTCCAGGTCTGGTGGGCCCGGTGTCAGGATAATGTTACTTTATGTAACATCATGCAACATGGCTACGGCGTGATACTGCAGTGTGGTAACACTTAAATATCACAAAAATTACTAAAACTTTGATATGTAATGTCGGTATTAATTCGTCCAAGACATAGATAACAACCACAATATTAAGTTATTTCATACATATAAATAGTCTTTTTTCTCAGACTTATATAAAATAATCGTGGATTGAACATTTTATGTATATGTCTTGAATGTTTCGAAATACACGTAATAGATTGCAAGGAATGTGAAATAGAAAAGGTCTACGGTAGTTTGGCATGTTGCAAGGTTTAAATTACAGCAGTTGATTTTTTTGTTTGTTTTAATATGAATTTTTTTTTTATGAAAATTGCTCAGAAGAATGCACAGCCGTAAAATGGAGCAAAGAATACAATCATACTTATAACGACGGCTTTCTACGAAATCATCCCAGTTTTTCTTATATAGTTACAAGCACCAACCATGTAATTTTTTATTAACCATGAAACTATAATAACGCGTCTCACAGAAAGATCTACTTATCATCCCCACACACAGCGGATCAGTCCCGATAAGCCATATCAAATAACTCTCATACGTTCTTGGGTAGAATACATTTTTGTGTTTCTGCGGTGAAAGGGAATAGACATGTTCTTAAGCCAGAAATCACGCTGCATATACCGAAGTGTAGAGTGAAACATATGCCTAGGAAATGTATATACATGTACATGTATACACCCCACATTTGCAAAACGCAATTTTTAGCAATTTTAGGATTATTTGAATATCACTAAATGTAAAGTTAAATTAAACTTTAAAAATAATTCTGGTAAATTTTGTGTATATTTATTTTCTTCTATGAGTCTTACGTTTTGTTTAATTTCATAATTAAAGTTTGATATGTGCATGGTCAAAGTCTAGTGTCCGGTTAACTTTTTCAACGTAATCACCACCTCTCGTCTTAAGAATACGTTGTACTGTGTAATACAAGAGAGATAGTTGCTCTGCAATACCTTGCACCATAAACCGTCTGTCATCACAGTTCCTTCACTAACGCTGTGTTTCCAACAGTGACTGTCGATGTCGGCCGACCTGGTCTTTCGTCATCAAACACTGAGGTTCTGAAACTATTTTACTAATCACGCAGTCCTTTCAATAATGGTATGTTAAACTATTCTCACGGAAGATCGTTCACGTCGTTAAATAAGCGCTGTATTTATAAATCCTTGTATCCATGGGGATTTACTTGACCCCAGATGACTTTTACGATAACATAATTATTCACGAAAAATGGGGTTTTATATATTTACAGGTAAAAATTACGGGGCGATATATATTCAGCGCGCAAGTATAAACTGGACTGTGAGTGGTCGGTATAAAGGGAGATCAATGCTACGAATGCATATATATGGTTTCCATGTGAAACCTAAATGTTTCAATTTTGTACTTGAT
>JAIFHC010000365.1:0-50000 GCA_021229015.1 Solen grandis | reverse complement strand
ATGTTGCATGATTATTGACCAGGCTATTTCTCAGGAAATAAAAGCCTTAATTCAACGAAACTTTATGGGAAGCTTAATTACCAAGAGTAAATACGCATATCATCGGCGTGACCTGGTTCCTCAATTTTTCACAGAGTTATGGCCCCTTGATTTTTCGGCCTATAGTACATATTGCATGATTCTTGTCCGGGCTATTTCTCAGGAACTAATAGCTTGATTTCAACAAAACTTTATGTGAAGCTTTATTACAAAGAAGAGATGCGCATATCTTCGGCTTGACCCAGTTCCTACATACTCCCACCCATTGACCAAGGTCTTATTTGTAACAATGACGTTCTTCGGGGAGCATCTGTCAGTTCTACTGACTTTCTTGTTATTCATTGTCCACAAAAATTTTTTAACACAACTTGTACATGCATTATTTGACACAATTTGTAAAATGTAAAAATATTGAAAATTCATTGTTAAAGCTTACAACTTCACAGCATTTATAAGTTCTAACATTAGCTGCGCATATCCTTGGCTTGTCATGATCAGGGATTATCCTTGGGTGAACCTTCACAAAAGTTGTTAAAATAGACTTGATCCATGTAGAACTCTGTTTGCCATGGAAACGGAAAGAAAAAAAAATGAAAATTTTAAAAATCATCTTCTTCAAAACTACTGGACAGATTTCAAAATGTTGTAGTACAGATGTTCCTTGGGTAACCCTATACTAAGGTGAGCAATCCAGGGCCACTGTGGCCCTCTTGTTAATAAAACAAAAATCATATGCATATGTTGCATATATTAACTGATTAATTACATTCAATAGGGAAAGACAGAGGGAGAGGGCAGTCACTAGCCATCCTCTAAAACTTGAATTTTTATTTTATATTTCTAGTATCTGAATGTATTTATACAATGGCTTGGTAAGCTGATCAGTTATTTGAGTACTTTACTAAAATAAACCAGAGAATGAATTACATTTACCCGATACCTACATGGTGGTGGGTACCTCGGAAGAAGACATACAGAGGCAGCCCCTTCTGGAGTCATTAAACAATCATGAACATCTTTGTTTTGGATGTGCTAAGCTCTTCTCCAATCATTGATACATCAGAAAATAAGATACAGCGATTTTTGTATTTTATATCAGTATTAAAGATTAATGACATTCTGTATTTCTGTGTGCGTTAATAGATCACAGTTATTTGGCAGGAACATTCTGATGCATTCTGGGAAGGTGTCATGGGTCTGAAATACTGTATAGGTTTCAATGCAAGATTGAGAACAGGCATTGATAGCAGTGCATGTATAGGACGTGATTGAAGACAAACCAGACTTGTGGTTATAATATCCTACAGTGACTGCTCTTAATAATTTGTCATATTAAGTAAAAAATGTATACAGGTGTTCACAGACTTAATCAATTGTCTCCATTATGTTGCAGATATTTCAAGAGCACGCTGATATTAGGACCAAATTAACAAGCTTAAAAGCGGAAGATTTCAGGGATGCATACCCACGATTCCCTCCTATACAGGTAAACGTGTTATGTACTGGATAGGAAGTTAATACAGTAAGGTCCTGTGGTCCAGTGGTAGCAGACATGTTTAGGGTTCTGAAGTTGTGTGTTCAAACCCCATTGGCAGCAAAAATCTTAAAAGACTTTACCAGGTGCAAAGCATTACAGCAGTTTAAAGAACACTTTGAATATCAGATGTGTTGTTTTCATTGTCATAAGCCCTCCAAGGTCTAAAGAAAAATGGAAGTTACATAATGAAATCATATGAGTATGTTTGTGCAGCCAAACTGTTTTTATGTTTCTATTGTTTTTAGGAACTTAAAAATAAATTCATGGTCAGTCCTTGACATGGTGATTATAAACAAATAAGCCATTGCCTGTTTCAGCAAATCTACATATCTCCACATGAACGAGATTTCACCATTGACCTAACATCATTTATGAATGCAGGGAGCTACTCTGTCCACGATGTGAGTATTTCAAGTGTATGAAGTATGCAGTTTTTATCACCAGCAGCAGCAAGATTGTTTTTTGGGGGTTATTTTTTATGTTCCTTCTTTTTTGCACATTTATTATTCTTCTTCCATGCATTTATCATAGATATTTTCTCAATATCGGTATAAACTGCCAGGAATATAATTATTTCTTATGTATTTCTTCATAAATTAGTAGACGGTCAAACTATATGTATTATGTATTACCTGGCAGGAATTTCCAAACTCTGTTGTAATGTTACTTAATTAACCCTTTCCCTCATATAGACTCATTTTGACGCACTCAATAGGTACCACATAAAGCCTGATATGCAGAAAGCCAAACTCAAACCTTACCAAATTTAATTATAAAATCCTCATTACCAGACCACTGAGGAGCAGCGAACAGCATAAAACCTGATCAGCCTGCAAGTAACTCGCAGGCTGATCTGGTTTTATGCTGTTCGCATAGGTCTTTTCATGGTGTCCTCTATGAGGGAAAGGGTTAAATGTATGTTTTGATGAACTAGATACATTACTCTTTAAAACTTTAAGTTATGATATCAGTATTCAGTATCAGTGTGTAGGCACATTTTTACCCTATTTCAGTGTACAACATTGCCACGTATATTCCGATTGTTTCGAGCATTGGGTTTACGCCATGTAGCTGTGATCAATTCCAAAAATGAGGTATGTATTCTAGATATGTAAGTTCTGCAATAGGATTTGTAAAAACACAGCTCAAGGTCCATTATATTTTATGTTTAGCAAAGCACATAATTGATGTGATAAGATTTTTGACAGAAAAATCATTAAGTTCAAAAATTGTTTGCATTTTTTCATAATGATGGCCCTTGAATTATCAAAAAATGCCAGAATTTACTTAGTTTACACTTTAGCAACCTCATATTTGAAGCAATCTTGATCAAACTTATGCAAAATATCACTGACAATAATATCTCAGCCTAGTTTAATTATGACTCTAGAGTTATGGCCCTTTAAATCAAAATTTTAATGACAGTATTATCATTGCATCTTCATGAAAATCACTCAAACTCAGGTGTGCAGTATAGGCTTTTCCTTGCTCTCTTGTTTTATTTTCATATTATTGTTTTAGATGTTAACCCATTGTTTTTGTTCTTCTCCAGGTGATAGGGATGGTAACTAGAAAGGACTTGGCTCGGTACAAGGTTTCAATTCGAAGAGGAGAGATAAATATTTTAGAAATGAACATTTCAAAATAATGATTTCCCATTTTACTTTTGAAGAATGTATGAACCCCAACTACAGCAAGAAGAACAACACAATAATGATGTAAGAAACCGGTGTTAAACTTGATCAGCCTAAGATCATCTCATAAATTGAATCCAGAATTTTACTGTTTGCAAGCAACCATTAACTTTGAGACCTTGGAGAAATTATGTGTATATTTATTTCAGTTTTAAGTGCATTTAGGTCAGTTGCATTCCCTGTTTTTGGACCAATCCGCATTATGTTTGACAGGAAATTTTGCCTGGATGTATGACTGAATTTTCCTTAATAATTCTTCACTTTGAATAATAGTGAGATACATGTTCGTATAGGAGGTTCTGAATAAGTAATGGACATGGTAAAAATTACCTGTATTGTTTGTTAAATTGTTTTTTTTTATAAAGATTGGAAAATTAATTCTTACAACATATACTAGTCCTCCTCTTTAATGCTGGGGTTGATCCAGTACTTTGCAAGTTAGAAGCTTATGAAAGATTCTTCAACCCATTGGGTTAAGAAACCACAACCTTTGGATCCACAGTCATTTACCCTACTGCTGCACCTTTAATATTTATAATCACTGCTGCACCTTTAATATTTATAATCTATATGTCCAGCATAATACCTGTTTTGCCTTCAAGTAACACAAACATGGTTAATTGTTTTTTAGTTACATTAGGCTGTTTAACCCGTAACTTCATATAGACTCATTTTGACGCTTTGGCAAACAGAGCAGACCCAGATCAGAAAGCTCCTATAGGATCAGGATCTCCTGTTTGCTTATACAATATTGTAGCTCAGATTCTACACAGCCTGCAGATCAAAGAAGAAATCCACTATTTCATATACCATTTAAATTTCAGGTAATTAATATTAATTAAGTCATATATTTGTACATGAATATTCATGAAGTAATGGGTTAATATATTACAATGGTGAAAAATGGTATATCTGGGAGATAAAGGTCTAATCAGCACACAAGTATTACTGCAGAATGACATACTGGCCAGTATTGATAAATTGTTAGAAAGATCTTTGATGACTCTCCCACTTGACAGAACACACAAGGGTTGAGATCCCACATTCTTTGTTCTAATCAATTTATTTCCCCCCACTGTAAATGACCTAAGAATTATGAATAATGTTGTATTCATGGACCTGTTGTATGTGTTGTTGTTTTTTGTGTGTGTGTTTTTTTTTGTTTTGTTTTTTTTTTAATAAGGGTGATGTCGTGTTTTGATGCCAAAATGATATTGTTCCATTAAACATTATACTCTTTTCTTATATTTTTACTGTTGTGATGCAAGTGGGGATGTTGAATGAAGTGCACACACCGTGGTTCAAGCAGCCTCTTTCTCATTTTTTATTTAACAGGTCAGTTAATACAGTTCTAAATGTCTGTATATGTCTAGTATGTTTAGCTCTGTTCCTGCTTTTGGATATTGTGATTTTAAGAACAAGAAAACAACAACATGGGCACAAGTAAAAGTAGAAAGAAGCAAATCCAAATGTATATTTTGTGATTTAAGAAGTTCCTTACATTAGTCCAGCTCAGGTAATTTAGATGAAAAAGAAATGATTTGCTGAGGCATCATGTGTTACCATCCTCTTTTTTCTTTGAAGAGATCCCTGATGCAAAGTACCTGTATATTTTCTGATCTTACCATAAAAGGCTTTTTAAACACATAAAACAGAATGAAAAGAGACTTCGTTACAGAAAGGTGCCTTTTTTACTTATTAAATTGAATGTGTCCTATTTTAGCTTAGTTTCAGTGTTCCATACTGTTATTTGACGTCATGTCTTTTTTAGATGTATAGAAAAATACTTACTGAGTTTGTTTGTTCAAAGATATAAAAGCCTTACAGAGATCCATAACTCTGAAATAGGTAAAAAGCAAGTTAAGAGAAGCTTTGTTATATGTAAGATAATGTGACTGCAAGATATTGTGAGTTGTGTGAAATTGCTCAAATCAATTATAAATATACTGAGTTCTCTTCAAATTCTTTTTTAAGATGTGATACTGTAAAGCATCTGCAAGATGGTAATTGTCCTAGGGAAATTTTGTTCAAATCATGTTCACCTGTTGTTGTTTTTTTTGTCCATGAAAAAAATGTTATTTCGGACAGTTTCATATATTTGTCTTTGATTTGTTTAATTTATTCTATACTCATGATTTGTTGTTATAGAGAGACCCCTGGAACTTGTTGACTTATTCAATATTACTAGCAATATTATCTTCTATAATTTCTCTTTAGAGATCTGTATTTAGTTTGTTTGATATTTGTTTATTGGAAATGGGTTGTTTATGATCTTGGTTAATCAGAGAGTCTTAATATTTTATAATAATCTATTTCTGTCAGGCGCTGATGAATGTTGATCTAGAAGTTGCATTATTATATACATGTACATGTATATGGTTACAGGTGTATGGTCAAATTGGAATTGTAGAAGGGGGGAAATCTTACAGTGATAACCAACATTTTTCGATCTTTCAGCTTTATATCTGTCATAGCATTTTTTGTCATGTCAAGAAACTTGCGTAGAGGTATGTTCTTTATGTCATGTAAAAGTTAAAACAGCATGATCATTTTGTTTCGAGAGAGAAACATTCTTATATATGTAGATGGAACTTCTGTTAGCTGCACATTTTGTAACTATCTATATACATGTGTACAGTGAATACAGACAATATGTAAATTTAGTCCAATTATTCTGTGACATTTTTCACTTTAATTGCAAAGTTTTCGAAACCAGTAGACCTTGAAACTTAAAGAACAAGCATTACAAATGCAACAATATTGCAGACTTAAAATGCTATGACCCAAAGTTCCGAAAACATCAAAATGTGGCATAAACTGATCATGCTCAAAGCAAAATGGTTCCAAATAAGTTTGATTATTTCAAGTAAAATAACCTTCAGTCTACAATGTATATTATTCAGTTTCAGTTCATCTGAATCTTACAGTATTAGTCTCTGTCAATCATGAAATACTATAGAAAAGCCTATTCAGACTAACAGCTTTCATTCTCAGTCTGAACATGTTCTGTGGTGTGGCTAGCTCTCAGGAGGTACACAGGAGTAGAGAAAAGTACAAATCCTAACCACCCTACAAATTATAGAACTGCCAAACTTATCTGATTTTATCCTTGTTGAATACTGGTAGGTCATTTTATTGGAAGCATTCAGATTGTAAAATTCTAGTGAATGAATACCAGGTGCTATTGAGAGAAATTGGAATATGAGTGACATGTAAGGGATTGATTGTGAAATATGTATTACCAGAATAGACTTAACTCCTTCTGTTTGTTATCTTTCAAAATACCAAATGTTGCCTTGGTCTAAAGGCCTTGACTAGGAGGCTCATGGTTGTGGGTTGGAACCCTGCTGAGACCTATTTATTTCAAGGCCTTCCAGGGAACAAAGTATGTGTTCAACCCAGGTACTGTCTGAAGGGATTAGCAAAAGTTGTAAGAACTTGTTTCCCAATTGAAATGCCAACAATGTCTTCAGCATTTCTTGTTTGAATACTCTGACTTTTCACTAATTTCAACTTTTATTTTAGAGAACATGCTGTGATTTTTAACATGCTCTGTTTGAATGATTATTTTACTGTTATGCAGTTCAACAGTGGATCCAAATCTGTGTTTAATATTGTCCATATTTAGTCATATAGTTACTTTTCACTCAAGATTAACTCTATACCTCATGAATATTCATGTACAAATATATGATTTGATGAATTTTAATTAACTTTAAATGGTATATGTAAAAAAATAATGGATTTTTTCATTGTGAAGAGTTAAATTTTCCTTGCAAATACTCCAAATTTAAATATATCCTTATTAAACACTCCTTTCCCTTCTAATCCATCACCTTATAGGTACAGGTAAACATGTTTATTCATGACTGTGTTATGTACTCATTTGCATATGTCCTTTAGAATCTTGATACATTTTTACCACCTTCTGATCCTTAGGAGAGATAGGAGGTGGAATTTTCAGAGGAAAGGGGCAATAATTAGTGTTTTGAGTACAGTTTATGGAACATAACTGATTAACTCATTGACAATGTAGAGATCTGATATTTTCTATGTTATTTGAACATGTATATTGTTATTGTTGATTAATAAAGAGTAATTGTGTCACTTGTTTGAGATGATTTTGTGACAAAAATGTGATATGTTGTTTTTAGATTAAATGTTACAAAATTCAAACTGTAAATAGTTAAGGTAAATGACATATTTTGTACA
This sequence comes from Solen grandis, assembly GCA_021229015.1. Classification (NCBI taxonomy): domain Eukaryota; kingdom Metazoa; phylum Mollusca; class Bivalvia; order Adapedonta; family Solenidae; genus Solen; species Solen grandis. The sequence continues at coordinate 42,518 of JAIFHC010000365.1, read as the reverse complement.
TTTATAAGGTTTCTTAAGATACATTGTGTAATTCGAAAAGGACAAAAAATATATACTCTTTTTTCTCTTTGTTGTTGCATTTTTTCTCAGACCTGGAAAGAAAATTTCATCATTTTGCTTTATATATGATTACAAGTGATACTTTGTTAAGTTTAATCTTGTGTTTTTAAAGTTGTTATTTGATTTCATACTCTAGTCATTTATGTTTGTTCATAGAGAATAAAAATGAAAGTTAGATTCTATTTAGTATATGTCACAGTGTACCGTTGTTTTGTTGTTTTTGTCAATGTGTTGTCAGAATTTCTGTGAAATTCACAACAGTTGTTTACGGAAGTTTAATTGAATGCACAATATGATTATAAAAACAAAGATCAAAGTCCATGAATTTTCTTAAGATTTTTTAGTATTGATGATTTCACCAAGTTGTATGAAATGGGTGCAGTTGGGAACTAGGGCAAAAAAAGAAAAAAAAGTTCCATTTCTGGTCTCCAGCTAGAAAAAAAAGGGGGGAGGTAAGTAGGGATGTTTTGGGGGTTTTTTTCCCCTCTGAATGATGTGAAAAGTAAAAAATGTAAAGGAAAGATTTTTTAAAAGAGGGATATTTAAAAAAATCTTTAGGATAGGCCAAGAAAAAACAGGGTCAGTCGTGAGACCAGAAACGGAATTTTTTTTTTAGCCCTACATGTATATAAATAACAAAATAAAACCACTGCGGCTGAATACAATGATTCAGTCAGTCACAATAATACAGGTGTATATAACTAGTGGTACATGTATATTGAAAAATGTATAAGGCTTGCCTGTATGTTTTGTGAAAGAAATTGTTAAAAATGATATTTCATACAGTCATGTTATATATACAGATTTTTCTCAAACATTCCCACAAGTACTCTATACTGTGAAATATCATTCATTGTCATGGGACATTAATTTTCGCCATTTTCATGAAGGGTTTTATCCATGAATATTAATCCCCACAAAAACTTGTCTCTCATATAAACCTCATGTTTTCTAGAACATAGACCCAAAAATAAATGAACCCATGAAATTCCCTTTGGTACATAATCAACGAAATAAAGTGTCAACGAAAATCATTTTTGTCAAAGCTGTCTCTCTGTCTCTGCCAGCTCTAGATTTCCTTTTCCAGTAAATTATGTTGACAGTTCTTACATCTTTTATCCTTCTTCAGTAATTAAAATTGTTCCATGTTGGAGCAGGGTCTTTTTATAAAAGTAAAGAGACACTGCTCGGAGAAACATATTTTAGACAAAATTTCACTAAAATTCTAGGCTTCTTTTTCCATTGCACTGGCCATACAAGGTGATTAACTGCACTGTCATGGCATGAAAAGTTTGTTACATGTAAATAGACCTACTCATTGTCTTTCTTCTTATATATTTACTCTGAGGAGCTTGTTTTGTAGGTGTGTTGTTGCTTAACAATCTAGCAAGGCATATATGTACTCAGTATATGAAGCAAAATTGTGATATAGAGGTTAGTAAATACATGTACATGTATCTAGTAACTGTTTGCATGCAGTGTTGCGTGAACATTTATCTGGAAATGGATTGTGTAATACATATGGTAGGTAACTGTATATAATACAAGTGTTAAACAGTAAATTATAATGGTTCATCAGTGTATGAATTACATTCTTCTTTTTTATTGTAATGGCTAGCAATCATTGTCTGATCATAATGGCCATATTTTAGACATTGCTGTCAAGGATTTTCCACATGTGGGTCCTGTTGTTTATTGAAGAGACAGCATCAGAAGAGACATTGGTTGAATTCATAGTCCGGGTGCATATTACGAACAGACCCCCTTGGTTCTTTTACTTGCCCAGTGTATAGCACCGATACACAGGAGACAAGTTCCTGGGTAGAACCAGTTTTGAGTAGAGTTCCCATAGCAACTCCATCTTGCTGAGTACAGGCAAGGGTTCATCTGGTTAATATTTTATACAATTTGGTTTGACGCTGTTACTGGAGGAAGTGCTCCGGCTGGGATTCAAACCCAAGACCTCCCAAATGCAAAGCAGGCACTCTACCACATAGCTATTGGGCATTGGTGCTGATCAAAGTTGATGGAGTCCAAAGGACTTCACTGACCATTTTGAACAGTACCAATGTAGTTCTTACACAGATGAATCATCACAAATTTGCCTTTCAGTCCTTAAATTCACATTTATTGTTTCATTATTGTGACAAACAAAAACTTCTAAACATTTTTGTTTAAAGCTGATGTTTGCCATTTTGCAATATTTACCTGTACATAATGTAATGTGAAGTTTGGTGGATCACTCCACCCATTACTGTATATTACTTACTATTGCCTGAGAAAATATCCCTGTTTGTTTCTTCTAAACATAGAAATATCATACTTAAATAACCAAAAAAGAAATAAAAAAATAAATAAAAACATTCCTTTTCTGATGTAAATTTAAACATTTCAAAAAGAAAAACATGATTTGAAATAAACAAAAAATAATGTATTCAAAAAACGTCATGATTTCTAGTGACGTTGTGTGAAATGTTTTGATGTACAAGGTCACACTGTGAAAACTCACATGTACAGCTGGTTTTATCCTGGTCGCAAATGTCTTTTTTTTCTTTTGGTACCTTTCATGTAATGATTGATTAAAAGGATACTTTTGTGTCACCTGCTGTAAGCAGAAATGACACATAGGGATCACTTTTCCGTCGTCTGTCCGCCTGTCTGTCCAGCACACATTTTCCGTCACGGTTCAGCAGGTGACACATGTGTTCAAAAATACACTCATGTTTTTTTGTTTCTCTTACATTTATATATTATTTTTGAAACTGCGATTTATAATTAGGTTAAGTGCTAGCCATTGTGTTTCTGATGAAGTCTGTGCAATATATAGAGGATGCTTATCCTTTAGCTTTTAGTCCATGCTCATATTTTCTCATACCCTCTGTAGTCTGCTTTCTTTTTCTGTTATATTTCTCATTTCCTTTGTGGAAAAAAAATGTTTCCAACTACATGTATAATATTTTATGAAACATGCTGAGATTATATATAGCCTAAAATATAGTCCCTTGATAGACTGTATACCAGATTTAGATGAAATATTGTATTATTTAGACATATACTTTTTACAGTTTAAGTTCAGTCTATCTAAATGTTGTCACACTAAAACCTGTCTGTAAGTGGTCGGTCAAATGGTCTCTGGTGGAGAGATTATTATCATTGACTTTCATCAACAGCCTCACCATTTGGTTAGTTAACCATATTAAATACAGTTGAACCTGTATTAGTGACCACCTGTATAAAGTGACCAACCTGCATTTAGCGTCAGTTTTAATATTATTAAACTAGCATTTTGTTATATGTTTAACCTTCATTTAGCAACTATCTCTGTTTAGCAATCACTTTCTCTTGTTCTTATTACTGACCACTTAAGACAGGTAAAACCTTTGGTTGAAATACAACTTAACCCTTTCCCTCATAGAGGAAACCATGAAAAGACCTATGCGAACAACATAAAACCAGATCAGCCTGCGAGTAACTCGCAGGCTGATCAGGTTTTATGCTGTTTGCTGCTCCTCAGTGGTCTGGAAATGAGGACTTTATAATTAAATATGGTAAGGTTTAACTGTGGTTTTCTGCAGATCAGGATTTATGCGGTACCTATTGAGTGCGTCAAAATGAGTCTATATGAGGGAAAGGGTTAAGTTTACACAATTGACCACAGAAAGCTAGGTGTATAAAACAGGTTAATTGCTAAATAAAAATGGCTGCCATCACAGCTATAGATATCTCTCATTTTTAGCCTTTACCTCTGTTAAAAAGACCCTGAAAATATTTGCCAAAGGGCGCTACCTCTCCACAGTTTTATAACCTATGTTTAGGGACCAGATTTTTTATTCATCAAACGTAAGAAGTCACAGAATTTTCTATTTTAAGTAGCTCTATATTTATAACTCAACTCCAATAGTTTTGAAACTTAATACAGTTTTTTTTCCATCATTTTTTTTTTTTCTCTTATGGTTTTCTTTTCACTCTGAGAGTATGTTTCCAAAATTTTGAAAAATATTAATGGTCCACCTATACCTGAAAACAAACAGTATGACAAATAAAACACACAGCTACTTCAGAAGCAGTTAGTCTCAAAATGGTTTAATGGCTAAATCTGTTTCTCCCATTTTGAGCATGCTTGATTTTGCTTAAGAATTTCGGTGCTTAAAGAAAATTTAAATCCCCTGACTTTTAGACTTTTTTTTTTTATCTACATCAGAACCAAGATAAGTCTGGAGTAATATTGATTTTTTAGCTAAAGACAGGGTTTTAAGTTGGATATTTATTTTAAGAATAAATTCAAAACATTGGAGGATCCCTTTGTTTATTTCCCAATCTTTTTTCAAGCCCTAGCATGTTACAGTGTTCATTATCAGTGTTTGCATACAGCTTGAAGTAAATGTCAACATGCCATTGAGTTAAACCATTTGTCAAATATTTTACATCATTATATAAAAATATCATCCATATTTTTCTGTTAAAATAACTATATGCAATAAATTATGTGTTTTGTCCTGTTTTATTTTCCCCGTTGTCTATTTATACAATCGTACACAACAGCTCTGACATGCATTTCTAATATTCCTATAATTAGTTATACCAGGATATATTCTATAAACAATAATTTAAAGGTCCTGGTTATACACAATTTATATGTATATCAATGAAATAAAATTTGATATGTCCAATAAAATATAAGTGAATATTTATTCCCATTTACTTTTCTTCCATAACAAACTTCTGGACACATACTAATATGGATCGACAGAGCTATATTATAATCAGGTTTTTAGGAATATTTCTAGAGGAGTATTTTCATTATAAATATTGATAATTATCAAGACGTTGTTTTGATTTTTGCCAACCCTGTCCAATTTTACGAAGGTCAAAGACCTATTAAAGATTGTAAACTGGTCTAAATCTCACAAAAGTCACATTTTCAAATATCTATTAATGATATGTTAAAGTAAATTGTATCTCACATTACCATCAAAATGATACCTTATGAATTAAAATAAGAAATAAAATTGTTGGATGTAACAGAAAAGTTTCCAGACCTGGATCCACCGAGGGGGCCTTGGCCCCCCGTGCTGCCCTGGTCATACATTTTCTAGGCTATAAAATCCTTTGATTACATCAGGGGGGGGGGCCTTGGCCCTCCCAGCTGCCCTGGTCATACATTTTTCTAGTCTATAAAATCCCTTGATTACATCATAGTAGTGTTATCTAGAGGAAATCCCCATCGTGGGCCCCCGTACTGAACCACCACCGTCCATGACTGTGATAAGCATGTGTTTAGGGTACTGCGGACACGTTCACTGATTGAGAGAAATTAACATGTCGTCTGCCGAGCGATCTAACAATTAGGAAAAATAGGCAATTACCAAAGTTTGTGTCAGTTACAACTATAATCTATAGCAAATGCAGTTTAAGAAATAGCATAAAAATAGTTAAGCTAAAAACAACAACTGAGCTGGACATTAAAATGCAATTAGCATCCAAAGAATTTTACTAGAACCCAAAAGAATTAATAATTATAATAATAGTAAACAAACTACTTTGACGAAATCTACTCAATGATTTTTTAGCTCACCTGAGCAAAGCTCAGGGTGAGCTATTGTGATCCCGTGAGTGTCCGTCGTCCGTCGTGCGGCATCAACAATTTTTAGTGTTTACACTCTATCACCTTTACTTCTTAAGCAATCATCTTCAAACTTTAAGACAATGTTAGACCATAATGTCTCGCTGATTCGATTATGCTGAGATCCAAACATTAGGTCAGAATTATGCCCCTTTAATTAAAAAGCATATTCACGTTGTTTACACTCTAGCATCTTCATCTTATGAGCAATCATCTTCAAACTTCATGGCAATGCTTATGACCATAAGGTCTCGATTGAGTTCGATTATGGCTGAGATCCAAAAATTAGGTCAGAAGTTATGCCCCTTTTAATATTAAAAAAATGCCATATTTCACGTTGTTTTCACTCTAGCATCTTCATCTTTTGAGCAATCATCTTTAAACTTTATGGCAATGCTTATGACCAAAAGGTCTCGATTAAGTTTGATTATGGCTTAGATCCGAAAATTAGGTCAGAAGTTATGCCCCTTTTAATATTCAAAAAATGCCATATTTCACGTTGTTTACACTCTAGCATCTTCATCTTTTGAGCAATCATCTTCAAACTTTATGGCAATGCTTATGACCATAATGTCTCAATTGAGTTCGATTATGGCTGAGATCCGTCAATTAAGTCAGGAGTTATGCCCCTTTTAATATTCCAAAAATGCCAGATTTCACGTTGTTTACACTCTAGCATCTTCATCTTTTGAGCAATCATCTTTAAACTTTATGGCAATGCTTATGACCAAAAGGTCTCGATTAAGTTAGATTTTTGCTGAGATCCCTCAATTAGGTCAGGAGTTATGCCCCTTTAAATATTCAAAAAATGCCATATTTCACTTTGTTTACACTCTAGCATCTTCATCTTATGAGCAATCATCTTCAAACTTCATGGCAATGCTTATGACCATAAGGTCTCGATTGAGTTCGATTATGGCTGAGATCCGAAAATTAGGTCAGGAGTTATGCCCCTTTTAATATTAAAAAAATGCCATATTTCACTTTGTTTACACTCTAGCATCTTCATCTTTTGAGCAATCATCTTCAAACAATTTGGCAATGCTTACGACCATAATGTCTCGATTGAGTTCGATTAATGGCTGAGATCTGAAAATTAGGTCAGGAGTTATGCCCCTTTTAATATAAAAAAAATGCCATATTTCACTTTGTTTACACTCTAGCATCTTCATCTTTTAGCAATCATCTTCAAATTTTGCATGTTAGACCATAATGTATAGATTGAGTTCAATTGTGGCTGAGATGGGCCATTTAGGTCAGGAGTTATGCCCCTTCTAATACAAAAATGCAAGATTTCACTTTGTTTATTCTCTACCAACTTCATTTTTTTAACAATCTTTTTTAAACTTTAAGACAATGTTTATGCCCATAATCTCGCAATCGGGTTAATCATAACTGATATTGACTAGTAAATTTAGGAGTTATGCCCTTTTCACCATAAAAAAAGCCAGATTTCACTTTTACACTCTAGCATCTTTATTTCTTAAGCAATCATCTTTCTCAGGTGAGCGACAAGGGCCATCTTGGCCCTCTTGTTTAATTCACTTCTCTACATGTATAAAGTTTTAAATCTTGCATTTAAAGCGGGCTTATTAGCTGCCAGCAGGTTGATGAACTTTTAGGTTTGAAAAATTGCCGATTTCGTTTTTGAAAAAGTTAAAAAGGTAATTATTATTATTTTTTTTTTTTTTTTTTTTTTTTTTTTTTTTTTTTTGCTGTAGCAAACTGCAGAGTAGATGCATACCTATTGCTAGCCATGCAAATTAAACTTAATCAGAAATGGGTTGTGTTTCTAAATGTCATCAGCTTTACTATTTTTACGTAACATTTTAAGTATTATTTTTTATGAAACTAACTCCTAAATATTTTTCCTGAAAGGAATAAATACAAACAGTAGGCCGATACATCATCATGTTCACTTTTTTAATATTTACGAATATAATAATCTACATATATGTGTATTCATGGTCTCTTTTATCTTTATATAGAGACCCTGGTGTATTTTAAATTTATATAAAAAAAAAACATGAATATGAAATGAAAGAATTTGAAAATTCCAATCAGCCATAGTTTGTGAAAATCCATATTTTGGGACAATGTATATGTAGATTATACATGATCACTAATTTAAATCAAATCCAGGTAATCAGTCATTGAGCAATGTTACTGATAAGTCGATGAATACGAAATAAAAAAAATTTATGTGCGAATAAAATTAAATTTTTTAAATATCAACATCTTTCATTACTGAATATTGTTTGTTTTGTCACTGATTAAAATTCAGATAAAAAAGTTACAAAAATCGACACGCAGAAGGGGCCCAAACCTTCTGCAACCGCCCGACCCTAAAACGTGCTCCTGATCTTTTTTATCTGGGAAGTCTGTGTGTGAAGGCTGCTTCCAGATTGACAATTAGAGTGTCAAGATTACCAAGTTCGAACCTAATACAGCATATACCCGGTATTCCCTTTCACATATTTGACAAAATATGTTTAAAGTGATTTTTTTTCTCAGATTTAAACAAAACCGTCTTTTACAATGTTGAGTCTAAAACTGGTGACTATTCAAAGCATTCACTAACTGATAATGTACACAAGTCACTTTTTTTTTTGGCAGGGGGGGTGTCCAAAAAAGCACTTATTAATTTTTTTATGCCAGTCTGCCCCCCTCCCCCCTTACTACTGTCATTTTTTTTAATACAAATGTAGTCAAATACTATTGCACAGTAGTTATTCAAAAACATGGCTTTGCGAAGGTAAAGTATAAAATTATATCGCTCAAGGCTCAGTCCCACTTGACATTTTTTTTGCCTAGGGAATGTACTCCCGATGGAAATTGATGAGCCTCGGGGGTCGTCGGGAACAGGTTCCCCTGTGTCCCGTGGAAGCTTCGAAAGCGTCGCGAGTTATGTGGAGTCATCGGGAGGAATCATCGGAGGAATGTCCCGAACATCGGGAGCCATCCCCGATAATACAAGGTCATTGTACCATAACTGAAACATCAGTGAACGTTTTATCGGACCAATCCTGAAGCTTCTCATGGGAATGCTCCGTCTTTTTGGCACAAACATCTGATGCCATCGGGAGAAAATTGTGTATTTCCACATCGTCGATGATTTTTCTCCAGTTGGAACTAGGCATTAGATCCATGGTCTTCAAGTTTCAAAAAAAAAAAAAACTTCACTTTTATCCTAAGATACCTTTCAGAATGCATCTCCGTCACACTAAAAACCCCTTTTTTCTGGGGGAGCATGCCCCCCCCGCATCACTCACATCACATTCAGACTTTCCCCCCCCCCCCCCCCAGTGGAAAAATTCTGGATCCGGGCCTGGTATCTGCATGATGATAACTATGTAAAATATGCTTTTTTTATCTGCTACTTTGGTTGAATTTACATCATAATTCAAGAGAAATTTAAAATAAATCAAACTGAAAATAATTCCTTGTAGTAGAGAAATGGTCATTTTTTATAATATGGTTACATTTTCCTCTGTGATTTATTCATACTGTTTTAAAGTATGCAAGATTCGGTTATCTGCTGTGTACCTAAACAATATTTTTTACTAGAATTTCCTATATTTGTCAAAATTTGTCCTTAGGAAGATGTTATGCTGTAAAAATAAGATAATTAAGGTAAATATTTCTTTTTCTCATTCTGTTTATAAACTTCAGAAATCGGGAGGTCGTGGTTTTGATCCCCGGTTATAATATAGCAAAGTTATATAGAATGGTACTGGCATAGCTCCCTTGCTAGGCGCTCAGCTTGTAAGGGTAGTTGCAGGACTGGTTGGCTCGGTGTCAGGATAATGTGACTGGGTGTGGTATCATGCCACATGTCAGCTTGATACTGCAGTGTGGCAGCACTATTTCTGTCTCACTGTTGACAGGATGTTAAACCCAATAAATATGAAAGCATATATCAAAGTTTCTCAACAAATTTTACAATGACTTTTACATATTTGACAAAAATGTATCTTATAATTACGACAGGTGTATATATTTAATTATGGTATATGTGAGAAATTATTTGTATTATGATAAACTATGATGCTGAAGTCTTAAAAAATGTGTTCCATTCTATTCTGTATTGAACCAATGAACATTTAATATTAAACCAATATCTAGTATCCCTAATCAATTGTCAGCAAATGTCATAGTGTCAGTTTAAATCTATGTAACAGAACATTGAATATTTCTAATGTCATCCGTGGTCATTGTTTTAGTACAAACAATTTTACAGACATAAATCCACATAACTGACACTGGTATATCTCTCCTGTGTGTGGCTTTTGACATTGATTACGAAACAATTTCTCACAACTCATACAAATCACTCTCGACGGCTCTTGTGGCGGCGTATGATAGGAAACCGGAGTACCTGGAGAAATCCACGTGTCTGAACTGGCGAGCAAGGAATCGGCGAACCCGGGACGCATTGGTGAGAAACGAAAGGCTATACCACTACGTGATTCAGGCACCCCACTATGTATCTGTCCCATGCGGACGAAACTTCCTCAAATGACTTATAAACTAATGGTTGGAAGTTAAATCCAGGCAAATAATAATACTCACGCTGAATATAATTGAAAAAATATAAATTATATTTTTGTTAAAATTATTTGAAACGTTATAATTTAATGCGCCATGACACTCTAACAGGAGCACGAATTTCCGTATTAGATTGTTTGAGGCATGATCAAAAGTGTATGCTGTCAGTCTTTGAATTTTAGTGTCCCGTTATACAAAAAGCAATATTTAATCCTTATCCAAGTTTGAGTGTAATATATACATGTGTATCATATTGATATATACGAGATATTGAGTCATGCAACAATATTGGCCATATGAAAATGGCATTTACAGTAAAGTTAAAGTGTAGTGACTCTTCAAAATCCGTCTCTCGGAGGAACACTTCCAGTCCCGAGCGAATAACAGATAATCAACCCTTTACCTTATATAGACTCATTTGACACACTAGCAAACAGAGCAGACCCAGATCAGACAGCCCCTAAAGGATCTATCTGATCAGGGTCTCCCCTGTCAACACATACACTATTGACGCTCAGATGCTACACAATCTGCTAGGCAAACAGAAAAATCTATTGTTTCATATTCCATTTTAAATTCAGTCAATTGATAATAACCAAGATGAATTTAAAGGTTTAGCAAATTTCATGCTTCACGAACACCCGGGCAGTTCATTCCTCATCGCCAGCTCCCGAATTCACGATTTTTTTGTATAATAGAATTAATCCTGGATAAAAGTATACCATAATTTATATTCAAATCTCTGGGCTCTGTCCTATTTTATGACTTGCTGCTGAGACTGCCAAGGCAACGTGAGAGGTCAAATCTTACGTGACTCCGTCTTAAGAGGGTCATTGAAATCATTCCTTTCATGTGATAGGAAACTATGAAGTAGTTTGAGTATAGACTTGAAAACCATCACCGCCTCCCATATCTGAATTGCAAATCTCTAACCCACTTTTCTCCCATCTAAACTGCAATATTCATTTCATGTACGAGTTTATCTGTACATCACACACTAAACGTTTGTTAGTTTGTTAATTTTAACGTACCATCGACAGTATTTCAGTCATTTGGAGACTATGTCTACTTAAAACAGATACAGTGCTTCCACACTGCAGTATCACGCCGTAGACATGTGGCATGATACCATACCCAGTCACATTATCCTGACACCGGGCCAACCAGCCATAGGATTGCCCCGGTATAATATGCTGGGCGCCAATCAGGAAGCAACCAGTACGCTATACGTCAAATAGATATTTTATCTTACGAAATAGGCCATTTCTTTTTGAAATGAGATGTAAACCTACTTAAATTAACAAGCACTTCCCGAACAAATAATCTACATGCTGGTGTTTAATTCCACACATTGTTCAATAGGGGGGAAATCCCATTCACTGATTGGTCAGTTTGAATCAGCGAATTTATACCGGGTAATGCCGATCCTCTGGTGAAATGGTCTACCGATATATGATGCTAAATAAGCAATGTTATTCATTTACTATTCAGATCCAGCATTTTACTTCATTTAAGACCTAACAGACGGAAACCTTTTATAAGTCTGAATAGTCAAAACATAACAAGTATAATCTTATTTTATTTTGTCACAATGGGTAATTTTCCAATATACATGTAGTTATAAGAAGACATACATGTAAAAAGAGCGTCCGCCTATGGGTGGTTGGAGATGGGGGTGAATTCGATCCCCGACCCCGACCTACCAAATTTGCTCAATATGGAACTGGTACAGCTCCCTTGCTTGGTACTCAGCGTTTAAGGGGAATTCCAAGCCTGGTGTAAGGATAATGTGACTTGGTGTGGTATCACGCCACATGTCTACGGCATAATCCTGCAGTGTGGCTGCACTATATGTCTTAAGTAGACTTTGTCTACAAAGAACTGAAATACTGTCGATGGGATGTTAAACCCAACAAACAAACAAACATGTACACGTACTTTAGATATGCACAAATTATGTAACAATGGTTAAAACTTGCGACTGATGCGCGAAAATAGCTAAAAATAGACACGCAATTAAAAATATGTATATAGTTATTCGAAGTCGATTTAGTTTTACGTATTGGTGGCTTAATTCATGTTAATTATGGCTGTAAATCAAAAGTTTCGAAATGTTCGCGATATCATGGACTTATCTGCACTTATGTTGAGCAGGCGGAAAGTCACCAATGGTGCGTCAATTAAACTGTCGCAACTTTATCTTTGATAACAAGAGGATCAAAAGTGCCGCTCGTTCTCTGTACTTACGTCAATCTGATGGTGTAGTCCTTTTAAGTGTACCGCGATATATACCAGCTCTTGCGAACCTACTTAAAGTTACTTTTATATCTGTATATCTGGAGTTAACAGCTTATCTAGCAGTACCAAATTAAAAAACCTCAACTTTTGATTTTCCGTCCATGCAGTACGTCATAAGACAACATCAACTCTTATGTTTCTTTTGATTTCTTTTTCTTATTCGTTTCAGTTCCATTATTTTGCGGGTTTTTTTATATCCTTTTAAAAGGGTGTGTTGTGAACTTCATACTTCCCCGCTTACGAAGTGCACATGTACCGTACAAGCGTCCATGTCTATTCATTGTCTCAGTAAACGTTCATTAATAAACTATGTACCTTAAGGTCTTCTTTTAATACTGCAAACTAATTTATTAAAAGCGGGATGGTTCCTTACCCAAGCATAGCTTAAAGTACATGGATTTGAACTTTTCTGTTAATGTTTCCATCGTTTTAATGATGTATCCATTTTGTATAAGGAGATGAGTCATATCTATAAAGTGTTTCTTAATGGTGGGTACACTTCATTACAGCTGTAAATAAAGGGTGTTATATTTCATTAATTGATACAGCAGTCTTTGAATCGATGCAACTCAAAAAGACGACCTGTTATCATTACATTTCATCGATATCATGATTTAACGATTTGTTTATTATTTTGAAAGCGGCATCGCTGACTGTTCCTTATTGTTTTATGTATGTGTGTATATCTCATCAGCTTTTATTATTTTCATTGTACAACCCATTGAAAATGTATTTTATAAGTAGAAATAGGCGTTTAATCAAATTTGAAGATTCAAGTTTTGAAAATCATAAATGTGTATCTTAATATCTAGAGACTGTGCCGATAATGTTTCCATCTTTTTACGCATTTCATCATCAACATCAATTCATCATCATCATCATCATCATCATTATAACCTTCAACTTCATATTTGGCATATGATTACTCAGCTACTACTACTAAGTCATGTTATGATTAATTTGATGTTTAATAGAACATTCTTTGATATTTAACGGTAATTGTTCTTTTGAAACACAAAACTTTTACAGTTTGGCGGCTTTGTGCTCCTTTTCTTTTCAGAGTATGAAAATAATACGGTAAGCTTTTGAAAATAACGTTCGGGCGGGCCATCAGAAACACGGCAAAATGATAAGAGCGTCCACCCTGTTACCTGGAGAGGTCGTGGACTCATTCCTTTTCTTTTCAGAGTATGAAAAGAGCATTCCAAAGTCAAAAAAATGTTACCGCTGTATCTCCTTGCTTGGTGATCTGTCTCCAATGCAATATGGGGATGATTGAATGCCACTTTTTATTAAGCCGGGTATACCCTAAATACAGACAGCTATTCCGACTGTATATTTGTAGGTGGCATACTGTAGAATCATTACTTTTCGCGGGGAACTAATTGTCGATTTCGTGGTCGGCTTTATCCACGAATATTAAACCCCGCGAAAACTGGTATTTAATAAGCCTCATGTTTTCTAGAGGCATGAATCCACAAATATATGTACCAATTAAATTGACTTTATTACAGATTCCACGAAATTTAATATCAATGAAAATTGATGGTTTTGCAGCAATGATTGTTGAATTATATCAAATCTATATGTATGCAGCCTTTTCAGTGTTATTTGTTCTGTTCTGATAGAAAAACATTATGTAGAGTTTTATATTTGTATCAATTTAAGATTCACAATGTCACATTTGTATATATTTTGCATGTGCTATAAATTCATTTATATGCGTATGCATGGTATACTTGTTTATGTAAATGAATGTATGTGTGTATGAATGCGTATAAATTCTATAATTATAAGAGTATCTATTGTCACAATTCTTTGCTATGTATGCATGGCCTGTAAAAGGAGAAGAAGACTCAGATAGGCTGTTAGCCTGTTGTCCAGTCCTTATCTTTCTTGAATAAAATTAGTATTAGCTTTATCAAATTAAAAACATTATGTATATAAAGTGTGTGTGCTCTACCTATGCATGGCTATAGATGGTTTAACCCTTTCCCTCATAGAGGAAACCATGAAAAGACCTATGCGAACAACATAAAACCAGATCAGCCTGCAGGCTGATCATGTTTTATGCTGTTCGCTGCTCCTCAGTGGTCTGGAAATGAGGATTTTGTAATTAAATTTGGTAAGGTTTAATTGTGGTTTTCTGCAGATCAGGCTTTATGTGGTACCTATTGAGTGCGTCAAAATGAGTCTATATGAGGGAAAGGGTTAAACATCAAATAGGGGTTGTAACACCAATAAGACCACATCAGAGCTGCAACATACCCTTTTCTGAGACTGAAGTCTTCAAGAAAAAAACATTTGGTATGGTATTATTTGGTATGGTATTTTATGGTATGGAATGACACGGTATGGTATGGTATTGTATTATATGGTATGGCATTATATGGCATGGTATGGTTTTATATGGGATGGTATGGTATGGCTCAGTGTCAGGATATCGTAACAGTGTGGTACCATGCCACATATCGACGCGAGGCAGTGCAATATTTATAAAACAATTGACACTTGGGGAACTGGATAGATAATTAAAGAACTACACGTCTATACATTACCGTTTCTTTATTATTTCTGAAATTAATTAACATTTGTGTGGCTCTTACGTACGTCCAACTTATGTATAAGCTCCCCGAGTCCCCGATTTTTACAAACTGAATGTCAAACACATTGTCTTAAGGTAATTTGAATAAGTGCAATTTGAGAACTTTTTCGGAAGGTTACCTAAATTCCACACTAAAATTGCTTCGTGTGAAGATTGCAGACCGCGATTGTTACATAACCTCAAAATATGTGTGCAAAGATTATTTGTTTTAGATGCAGATATGAAATCTCAGATAGAGATGGTTCATCCGATTTGAATTGTTTAATTGCGACAAGTCACTGAGCCGAATCCTCTATTGTGTAATTATTTGCCACGTCATGAGAAAGGTATCTTCATTATCGTATGCAGATGTGTCACGATTGATTCCGTACATATTTCGTACAAGGGTGTTTATAATATCTGATATCATTTTCATTGCTTTATAAAAGTCGAAATTATTTTAATGAATGTCATATGTAAAGTGGGATACTGATTTCAGTCAGATATATTAGTATTGTTGTGTTACAAGTTTAGCTCGCTGCAACAATGCGACACCCAGAAACCGGTATTTACAAGAATTATCATTGAAGATGATGAATATCCCCAGATACCGCTTTGTCACAGTTACTGTTACTTTGTCAGGTAGTCTTGAGAAAGATAACAAAGGGCCAGGACTCATTCAAAATCAAACGAATCATGACGTGTCAACAATATGCGCAACTAGGCTTAGTACTTAGAAATAGGGCGGACAAATCTCGTCTGCAGACGGACCGACCGACGGACGGGATTCAAATATTGCCCCCATATACTTCGTATCTGGTTGTATAACAAGAGAAGGTACACCCAGAATGCAACGACGCATATTGGTAGAACTTCCGACCTACCGCCAGCTTCCTCGTATGAAAAAAAATCCTAGTGACCCTGTCGGGATTCTAACCCACAGCGGAGAGAGCGAGGTGGGATGTATAACCGACCGTAAGAATGCGTTTCTCTACGGGACTGGTTTTATATGTGTGCTTGTAGGCGAGTTTGTGTTGATTGCTTGATTGGGTTTAATGTACAACCAACAGAATTTTATTGCCTACCTGCCTGTGATATGTCGTAGACATCCAGGTTGGAACTACATCCAGCCGAGCATGCTTGTGTATGTGTGTGTAAGGGATAGAGAGATAGATTTGACTGCTGATACTTTTTTGCAGTAACTCTCTTGTGACTTTGTGCAATGGGTTTCAGTTCAAATTTAGAAAAGAATCATAGCCAACAGAATCTCTAAATGATGAAACTTTCAAAGATCTAATGCACCTTACGAACTATGCAACCGTCGGAGTTAATGGTGCAATAACTCGATGGTTGCATAGTTCGTAAGGTGCATTAGACGTGCTATGCAACCGTCCTAAGAACTATACAAACGTACCTCTCTCATCCATCCAGCGACTCGGTGTTCCATTATATGCTATTAACCTACATGTATCTCTTTTACATTAAAACAAAACAGATCGCCGCCATTAATTTAATGCATCTCTTGCGTGTCACACCCAATGTCTATCTCACTTCAAACTCATTCCACTTTCACCATCTCTTTTGAAAGAATCCTTGACAGGAGTATAAATAATAAAACGCCATTAATAAGATTGACAATGAATTTTATTCTGTAAATTTACCAATACATGACAATAAAATATATCATCACAGACATTAGTTCACTCCAGTTGGAGCGCGCCCTCCTACACGGCGTGATATGACAGCTGGGTTGCTCTAGACGTCACATGACAGGGGGGAAAACCGACACAACCCCAGGCGTAACTAATCGTAAAACAATCGTTAAAATTCGGTCCTTTCCGGAATCTTTCCGGAATGAAAATTATATAGTACAGCTTTTAATAATATTAAAACATTTATACAATTACTTTGTAACTAAATATAAAATATATATACACCAAAAACGAAGTTTTCAGATGAAAAATAATAATATAGATTACTGACTAGTAAGCAATTACTAGCACTATTTCAGGTTCCAATACATCCCTATATATTGAAAACCAAACAATTCTGATTCAGCTGCACATATACATTTCTCCAGAAACTCAAAATCGAAACAGTTGGACCAGATAACCTGCCTGAAGCATGTCGGTTTCCCACCACACAATTTCCCCATATCTTATAATTAAATAATATTCTCATTTGTGACTACAAACAACCGTAATGAACATTGAAATACTGTATACAGGTAGACATATTCTTCACAGGTGAGTTGGAGCCCGTGTGATGCACACATTGCACGCAACATCCGTGCATTTCTTTCAGTTTTACCTTACACTTCTCATGATGCTGCGATTTTGGGTTTCTTTTTTACTTTTCATATAACTTTTCCTAAAGCCCAAAAGTATTCAAGAAATGCCGAATCATGAACCAAAAATGTTTCTATTTTATATATTAACTAGAGAAATCATTTTTAAGTGGTTTTACCACTTCATAAAATATGTACAAAAATGGTTCCCTTGAAAGGGCTCCAACTCCTGCAAACTGGCTTTATCAATATCCTTAACAATTTAAATCACTGATCAGATAACTGAAAACTGGAAAAAAAAATAAAACCATCTGTAGCACATTTCAAAGTATCTATGTTGTGTGAAGGGGCATTTTATAAGGTGATTGGACCAATGTTTATCTACATTTATGTTGCCAAAAGTCCTGAATCAAACTGTAAACGCCTGCAAAATGACACTAGCATAAGAAAAATACAATCTGAAGTTGATTTCTCAAGACCATAATAAGATAACACAGTCTAACTTCAGTGTTTATTAATGAAACACAGCAGCACTAATTGGCCGCATTTCTCTTGGGTTAAACTCACCTGATTTGCTCATGTAACAAATTGACCAATCACAATTCATATAACATCCCCTTCTACATAACATAGGCTAAATGTTGCAGTCATGATAGGGCTTATACCTTAAGAGCTAATAAATAAATATCAATCAATGGATCATAATTCAATTTGTTCATGTTATATCGTTCAATGTACATGATTTAAACCTTAAAACACACTAATGCAGCGAGTAACGCTAAGTTGCGAGGCTTAGTCAAGGATCAGTCATTTGTTCACCATAAACCGCCAGCAATGCCTGAGAAACATTTACAAAAAACACAAATCTAAGAGAAGCTTGACCATCTGGATCTTAATTTCGGAAGTAACTCTCCATTGTACTACTGTTATCAGGAAAAAGTTCCCTTTAGCCAGTATAAAACCTGATCAATTTGTTAAATAATTTATTCAAGCTGGTCAGGTTTGACACTGTACATTGACTGCTGATCAATAACTGTAAAATGAGCCAGCGACATAGTAGAACTTTTTACAATTTAGAAAATTGTTTTTAATCAGATACGGATTTCATTTAGTCTGTGATGGGCGTGAAATTAGAAATGTGTAAAGGACTCAAAATGGCTGGTTTCCAGATTCACAGTGACCATTTAACACAGATCCTTGGCCATCCTCGCCACTTTCCACCTCGCTCAAGTTCCTGAGATATCGCCTGTACACAGAGAGACCAAACTCCATTGGAGCATCTCTCTTGGATGAACATGACACTGGTTAAAACATTTGTAGGAATAATGTAATTAATCCTTCCAACATAAAAACAACCTTTTGGGCTAGTATACAAGTTCAGAAACCCATTATCTTGCTTTGTAGCTGAATTACATTTCTAAATTATTCAATACACTATTTTTATCTTTTATAATTTATAAAGTATATTTCTAGATTATGTACTGCTAGCTGGTAGAAAATAATTCAAGAGTTTCTTGCTTTCAAATAGCACAACAAAAGATATGAAATTAAAGAAACAATGTTAAAAGTTCAGTTTCATGGTGGTAAAAATGAACAAGGAGAGATTAATTGTAATAGCCTCTGCCTAGCACTAATACCGTACTTACTTTACCTTCTGTAATGCACTTAAAATTTTTTAAAAAAAATTGTTGATAAAAAACTTTTTGTTAGAAAAAAAAAAAAATAAAAGCCAAATTTTTTTAAAATCCACTTCATTAGAAGAAGTTTTAACGCAGCTCAACTCTTGCAGATAGCAGACATTTCCTATACAGCTATAAAAACACTATGTTGCCTCATTTTCTGACAAGATGTAAAATTAATTGAAGACAGATTTCAGATGATCTGAAATGCAATTAAATTTTATAGCAACTAAGCCAGTAAAAGTTTGTTCACCTCTGGATACAGGGTTTCTGATGTGAATTGTGCTACCAAAGTAAGGGTACACAGATTTCATATGAATGCCCAGTATTTACTGCCTTAAAAAACACAGCAGTCTCTGCCAAGTTTTAACTACCTTAATTTTCCAGCAAAAAAAAAGTGTACTGCATGACTCAGAAGTTTTTGTTCAAAGAGCAGGAAAGCAGGAATAGAGAAACAGTTTTTGAAGAGAATGTTTTCAACCAGAGCTTTAAGCACTGAAGAAATAACATCCAAAAATAGTTTAATTAGATAATTGTTTTAGGTTTTCAACAATCACGTTTCCCATTTAAAAGCAATTACAATAATGCCTCTCTGAATATTGGGGATAAAAACATATCAGTGCAGAATTGAAAATTGCACCCCCCTCCCCAAATGATTCTTTTAACCTAATTAAATAACTGAACCAATCATTGCTTGCGATGAGAGAATAAGAGAAAATGTAAGACACCAGTACAAATGTTTATGTTATGGGTCTGGCTAAATGAGTATTTTTAGGTCACAACCATAGCACTATTGGTTCTCCTGGTGATGCCCCTATGTACACTTAGACATCCACCTCCTCCTATCTGATCAAACCTGGCTGCTGTCTTTCCAATTACAATTCATTACTTTTTGTCTGAAATTATAGCAAACACTTTTTATACCAAAAAATAATTAATACTAACTCGAAATAAATAAAAGAAACTTTTTCATCTGCACTGTTTACATATCCAGACATTGCCAAACATCGAAACAATAATAATCCACATGTTTTTTTCTTCATCTCTTAGAAACAGTGCAAGTTCATTTTCACTTTTTCTGCACAACTTTTGTTCTCCTAGTTGTCACATCAAAAGACAGCTGCCTTGCCCTCTGCACGACATCTAACGAAACCAATGTCCATGCTATATCCATATATCCACATACTCGAAATGCTGATGCGCAGGGATGGATGTATCGTCACATGCACTCACTCTAACCCTTGTCACATATAGAAACTATCTTTATACATATTGCATTTAGAAGTTTTGTCTCTAGTCAAATATTCTGCCCGGCCTTAAATCATCTTTGGTACCACGTATGACGTTCCATCAAGGTTCCTCCCTTGTGAAGTAGTGAAGGTACAAATATCGAGATGTCCAATTGACGTATTTGTGTTCATTTCTTCAAGTTAGCGGACTTGTCGACATCATCAATCCTGTCTATCTTCACAACAACTTTGCCGTCGAAAACTGGCAGTACCTTTGAGTCTTCCTTGATTTCTTCGTATACCACCTCAGAGTCAAACTCCTTATTATGGGTCTTAACAAAATACCTGCAATGGAAAATAAAAATACAGTGATGCTTGTAAACTGACAGAATGAGCATTGTACACATGAAAGTAGAAATAGTAATTCATTCCTCTGTAAAATGATTTATTCAAACATTAGATCTCCAAGACCAATTATATATGCAGACATCGCAGAAATTGTTGCTATACTATAAACAAATATGTCCCCTCATTTTAATATGTCTCATAAACTGACTCTTCAAAGAAATACAGTATTTCAGTTTAATTTTACACTAAAGTTCTATAGTGTACACTGTAATTCAGTTTGCTATTTCCAAGGAATATCTCATCTTGTCCACATACCTGAAGTTTCCACGCTTGCTGATGAGCTGCTTCAACTGCCCAAGGGTAACATATGGCTGGGGTACTGTGATCCTGTAGGGGATTGGTTCCCCACACATGTAGTACCCAATAATTGTCTCCTCCGGCTTGCTTGAGGTGGAGGTGTTGCCACTGCCCGACGACCTCTTGGATGTTCGCTTGCTGTAAAAATAAGTTAATTTGTTAATTAAGTCATGGTCTAGAGTCCACTAAAATAAAGTTTACTGATATATTCTAACAGTTTAACACGTTTCAAGCAAAGTTTTACATCTTCATTCCTATAAAAATTCAAGTGATATCGAGTCTCAAAGCAAAATGATAACTAGAATTCTTAATACAAAATTCTACTCCAATATATTTTCACCCTGAAAATAATGTAAACAGAACATGAAATGGAGAACTTTAACTCTTCCTTCAAACTAAAGTCTGGCACTGAGTTGTCTCCCTTTGACACCTGTGTAAGCGTGCATACCTGGCATCAGCAGAGGTATCCAGATCAGAGGGAGCTGTCCGTGCTGTTGGCATGGCTGGGGCTCGAACCTGGTTTGTACTCTGGGAGGAGGGCATTCCAAGTCTTTTATCCTTGCTAGGAACACCCGTAAATGACCTGAAAATATACATGAATGAAGTCACTTAGAAATTTTTTTAAAAATGCCATGGCCAATACAATTCATGTTCCAGAAACATATTTTTCTTCTTATGCCTCTTCTTTATCATACTTAGGCAAGGAACATTTGTTCTTCATTAGCAGTGTTCTTCTATTACTGTGATAACAAACACCACCTCTAGTATCTACGCTGGCCTGTTTTAAATTACCAAAGTTTTTGGAGAAGCACCTGTTTAATCCACTGAAAAATTCATTTTCATCATATTACATGTGAAAAATAAATACTGCATCATATCATTTTTGAACGGCATTCTTAGTTGTAAAGAATCTTAAGCATACCCGACACTGTAAGCAAAACAAACACAATCAAAGAACGAACCCGGAAAAGGAGAAATCGCTTAAAACTCAGCATCTGTTTCAACCAATTCTACAAAGATTACTTGATTTCCTTCAGGCAAAATTTGTTGACGTAGAAAATCTTGCAGCAAAGCATTAACATTCTCTGTTAAGCTCTTCCACCACACTTAAGAATTTGTTGTGCCAATTTTACCACAGTTTAAATTCTATCATTGCGATTTTTGCCATAAAAGATCCGATTGGAAGAGCCGTTGTGATCTCACGGCGGAGAATATGCCCTAGAGATAATGTTGTAAACCCTCTGATTTGGCACAAAGTGAAGAAGTATTAATCCAACATCAGTGAAATGCAATATAAGCAGCATATCAAACAGAAATAGAACCCTCAGTTAATTGCCTAGCATTCAAGACTAATTCATAATGGCTTAACAAAGCATGATCAAATTGAACAGGTGTTGTTTACTTGATACATGGTCCCCTGAACTGAATAAGGTTGATTTGCCTTTACAGGCAGAGTACTGTACAGACCTCTGTTAAACAATACAGGTGTCAGTCAAAGTACCAAGACAATGTGATGGACTTGCTTGTCAGAAAGCATTCTCATATCATACATGCCTATATTTCCTCCCACTAATTTATTTGTGGTCCATGTCTGTATGGGGTCTATTTCAACACAGCTGTTTATTGGTGTGTTTTTTTTCCTTTCAACTCTGACATGATAACCAGAGGGAGTCATCTGATATTTTAGGATGAAGTATTTTTCCACTAATTTCAGGAAATAGATAACAAACATGTCAGGGAATGAAAGGCAGAAAATACACCAAAGGGAGCATGTTTTAGTATCTATAAGGTATTTTATGAAAACAGCTGTAGACAACAACTTCAGATTTCCTCCAGAGACTTGTTATAAACTCTGATATTTACTACCAGCTCTGATACAATCTAAACCCAATTTTCAAGTGCTGCTCATAAAAAAGTAGCCACTGCAACATTTATTAGCTTTCAGAGTGAAATAGTCCCAAGACCCATGTACATCTAAAGGGGAAAATTCAAATGATTCTATTTTCACTCTCCAAATTGCTGGTTTGGTAATAATATTTGGTTGAAATGGTCAAAAAAAGCAATGCACCAAAAAGTTTGGTTTCGCTCTAAACAAATTCTCATTTAGGTTATAAAATTTGTACATCTTGCACAGTACATTTTCCACTTGGGACTTGTAATTTGTGCATGGGAGAGGTTCACAGTCAGATCAGTAGAAAGTCAAAGTCAAAGACAAAGTCGCAGGAAACAAATACATACTTTGATTTGACGGGAGCCGACTTGACGGCATGGTCAGCCTCGAGCCGACGGTTGACCTCCTCCAGCTGCACCATGGTGTTGGGTGGCGGCATCAGCGGCATTGAGGGATCCTGCACAATGGGCTGGCTGGGCATCACACCCATGGCCCCACCCTGTGGGGGCCAAGGAACCCGACCCGCGCTGTCCGCTGAGGCAGATCTATTGATATGCCCACTGCTGCCCTTCTTGGCACTGTAAAAGAAAGGAAAGTATAGGACTAAATGATTGTTTGCAGAAAAAAAATTTCATATCACCCAAACACTACAACAATAGAGTCTGAGTGGGTAAACACCAAGTTCATAAAACTAGGGAGTTACATTTAAATGAACTAAATATTTAATGTAGTCGAAGAACTGACAGTATTTATTCTCTTTTTTTCTCATCAGAGGTTCCCTTACCTTTGTTTATAAGGCTGCTGTGGAACTGAAGTTAATGCTGTTGATTTGTGTGACCTCTTGGTCGAACTGGTTTTGTCCGAATCCGGATATGTGGAGCTCTGACCCCGGTTCATGTTCTCGTTGTCCAAGATCCATTGTAACACCCTGCAACACATAGATGATTGACAGCTGTTAATATACTCAAAGATTCACCAATGCATCAAATTCCACATAATGTATTCTAGCAATATCCAATAGTACCAACAGATATCACAATGGCAATAAATGAGCAGCTTCTAGTTTCATCCATGTTTTTGTTCAAATATACTGTGAGTTTAAGAGTGCCCATCAATCAAGAAGAGTTTTTTTTGTAGCCATTTCATTCATCCATTTATATCACTTTATTGATATTCTTCAACCAGTTCATCACTCTTAACAAGATATTTCATTAAAAAAAAAAAGGTTTGATTGCCCCAATGTCCCACTTAGTGAGTAACCCCATTCAGCCGGAGACCAACCATAGAGCTAGCTCCCTGTCCTTAATTCTCTTCATCAGGGCAGCTCTGAGCCCACAATCACTCTATGACTGTCATTTTTTATCAATAGGAATGTAGAAGCCTGTCAATTCAATTGTTGCATTTAATCCATTTCCCCATTGAAATGATGCCACAATGTGGACAATAACTGCTTACAGCAGGGCTCTGTTTTCCCCATCAGATCCATATCTGGCCGCTACATCCAAACCTCCATCACCCTAACAATGTACGCATCTCTCCCTCTCACCACAGACATCACTTACTTGGGAATTTCAAGCTTCTTACACTACTTCATTCCTCCTCATTCTCTTTGTTTCATTCTTTATTCAGTTTGATAAAACTAACAAAATAAACCAAGTAAGTACCATTGTATACTTTTAGATACATCAGACAACCAGATTCTCTGTGTGAGGAGTCTTTACTTTACCTACTTCAGCCCTATCCATTTTCTCTCCCTATTCTCTCCTAATTCTTTCTTTCTCTCCCATGGCCAGCTCTCAGTCATATGCTGTAATCGCCATGATACAAGAGCAGCGAGTGTTCATTACAAAAACTGCACTACAGTATTTCTCAGACAAAGTGATCCCTACCCCCTGAAGCACATTTCCCTCTTAAGCCCTGCAATCACCAATATTAGCATTTCTGTATAATGAAAAACCTATTTAATATAAACAATCACATTTTTTTTGGCCATATAACTCTGAAAAGTTCCTTTAAATGCTAGCAAATGCTTACTGCAGAGACAATAAAGACCCCCTATAATTTGCTTCAGGGATTGTTTCATCTCTCACTTCTCCTAAGCTCTTTCATCTTCAAACCCAAGGAACCATAATAACGCATACCCTTGCCCTAACGCAAAAACCAGATATCTGGTTTCCCCAAGCTTCACCACTACAACCTTTCAGCGCTAAGCGTCTCTTACAAAGCCCTCCGCTACTATAATCTTCTCTCTTTGTGCTTGTTATTTATTACTTGACTCTTACTTTAATTCATACTTGATGTTGATGTTAACAAACCCTGAATGATGCATTAAATATGCTTTGGAAAAAATAAAGGAGAGAAAGAAGGGGAGAGAGAACACTATAGCGTGTGGGGCTCACTGAAGCATTACTTTGTGAGGAAGACTTCATAATTTCATGGACCAACCAAAGGGATCAGGTCATTTTGAAGTTGACTTCTCTTCACACATCAAAGCTACTAGGTGAAATGATTTGTAGCAAAAAATGTAAATCAAAACTTTAAACATTCCCATAGTTTTTTCTTGGTTTCTTTTTAAGATTTCTCTTCCTTTAATTTGGTTTCCCTCTTGAGTCAGTCAAGGATGTGATGTCAATCTTTATAAATACTGAACAGTGAGGAGAGATAACCAAGAGCCAATGTATTACATTAATATCATCACAAATACAACTTACAACATTTAATGTTCATTCATAGTTTCTACTTTCACAGTTGGGTAGATGAGAGAGAGATCGAGAGATTGGGGATAATCTAACCTTAACCATGCTAAATTTCTTAATTGGACTTGTCCTTTCTTCATTTTGGACTGTACCACTTGTGCTTAAGGGGGTCCTTGCTTAAATAGTGATCAGTGCAGACATGCACTGGTAACAAAGACAGTCAAAAATGCTTACAGCATTGTAAGGGTTTAAGATTTGTAACTGAAAAAATCAGAATTGTTTCAAAACCTCAACACTATCCCTCCCCTCCTTCCCTCTCCTTCTCTCATAGTCTACCCACTCTGTTATCTAACAATTGCATAATCAACACAAGGGTATCAGTTACCTTGCAGCTACATAACTGACCCTATTTTTTCCCTTTGATCTTCCCAAGTATTATCAACAGTGTATAAGAAGCTATGACAACTATTTGTTTTTTGTCTGCACCCCTTCCTTCCCTTGTTCTCAGCACTGCTCACTGTTAAATATCAGTCAAAGATGAATCAAAAGATAAAACGCACAAAATAAAGTCTGCCTGCTTTCATCCATGTTACTTCTCTTTATTTCTTCATATAATGTTTATTTTGTAAAACAGTCAGTCTTAAACAGTCATCAATAGTTCCCACTGGTAACTAAAAAAAAAGTATCAAAACCAAACCCTTTTCAATTTTATGACTCAAAATCAACTTCAAAGCAATTCACTAAACCATTGTACTTTGTTACACATTAGGATTTCTAAGTAACAGCAACCTTGAATACACAGAAGATCAAACAGTCAGTGGTATGCTCTGAAGTCCACAAAAATCTGACATTAAACTCAAGATCAACAATGTTGTACACTCCATACTACCACCTTTGTAGTGTCTCTCTCTTCTTTAAATTCCATTCAATTGCTCTCTCCACCTCATTTCCTCCTTTTCCTTTGGCCATCTCTCTCTCTCTCTCTCTCTCTCTCTCCTTTCACTTTCTCGCTACTGGTCTCTCCAATACTGTATATAATAAATTGAGGGCTTGATGCAAAGGTATTGTAACTGCTTCCACCCAGCCCTAGAAATACCTCACTCTCATCTCTCTATCACCATCTATATCATCTGATACTCTTATTTATTTATCTCTCTCATCCCCTACTCCCTTGCCATCCCATTGTCCACATATTTCACACACTATCACCTGAAACAAATGACCTGCTCTCTCTCCCAGTTCAATGGACAATGTCCCATCAGCCAATTAATTGCATCAATCACATTAATTTCAAAGGAGAAACATCAAAGAAGACCACAAAGGGAAAAGTTGATCAACATCTGATTACACTATTAAGTATCAAACAGAATCAAAGGCTTCCCTGACACTGGTGACATCTCTGAACACAAGCAAACAAGCTGTTCATACAAATACACACATGTTCATCCAATGAAATAGCCAGTGAATTGCATAGGGTAAAAAAACCAAAGAGAAATCCATACTTGGGAGTGCTTAATGAAGACTGTCTGGATTGAAGATAATTGCCTGATATTCTAAATGCATCAGGCATTATATATTTCATCTAGCCTGTATATTTCTAGATAAGGTAATAATATGTAGATCACTTTCAACTTTTTAACAGCCACTGTCAGTAAGGAGTCAAACTTGCAGTCATCCTTCACTGGTAACTTTACAGTGGTTTACAGTGCCTAAATATTTAAACTTAGTCTCTCCAGTGTTTAACAAAGGTATGACTAGGCTGGGAAGTCCCATCGCTGGGTGTGTAGAGCATGGCCACACACTCCAGGGCAAATCCTTGGGGTCCTCCTACATTCATGTATAAACATCAGCTTTTCCACCGATCAATATACACAGTACAGAGCTTCCAGCTGTGTCCACCAATCTCCCTTTGATCTCAACCCCTTTTGTTGTGATCAACTCTTTGATGTTTACATCAAAGCAATACATTTAAATATTTATTCTGTTAAATTTCAAATCAACTCTGAGGGTTTAATTTTCTTCACCTCATAAAAGGGATATAACAAACTTTTACTGGTGTATTGAAGAGCAAACAGAGGCCAGAACTTAAAGGGGACAACTCTATCCCTAAGTGTCTTGTTTTACATACAAATTACTTTATATCCCTTTTCTCCCTTTCTTGTGACAGTTGGTAAGATGAGAAATCATCTGAAGGAGAGACTAGTTGGTAAAGATCAAGCAGGAACTACCACCACCATTGCTGCCTACACACAGACTTTGATTGATGGTCTGGAGGGACTCTGATGGCCTGATCTGACTTGTTCACATTTGAAAAGCTTTCATCTAAACCAGTTTCATATGGGAAAAACTGGCCCACAATGATAATGCTCATTACTGCCATTTATCTTTAACTTGCTTTATCACCTTCCACTCTTTTAAATAAGGCTAAATTTTGTTATTTAATTTTTTTTTATTTTATTTTTTTTATTATTTATCGTTTTTTGTTTTGTTTTGTTTTTTAATCCAAAAATTATGTAGATATGAATTCTGATTAAAACAACTGTTAAAATGTTCACTTACAAAATGAAATACCTACTCAGTAATGATGGACTTGGAAAATAAAAATGGTCAGTGACCAGTGTAAAACCTTATTAGACTGAAAGTTGGTTTTCAGGCAGATCAGGTTTTGAATTGTTCTTACAAGGTGTGATAATATATATTCAAGGTGTACAATTACAACACTAGTAAAAGACCTGCACAGAAAAAACAAAACACCATCTGTTTTTGTGGTTCCCGCTCATTAAACGTATAAAAATACTATTAGAGGTTTAGAGATCTGTCTTCGTGGCAAACAATGGAATAACTGTAATCATCATCCCTGTCTCTACCACACGCGCACACACACGCACACACTTCTGCCATTCGCTGAAGGGGATCATAAAATTTGCACAAAGGAAGTAAAACAGAAAAACACATGCAATGGAAGCTTAACTGTAACATATCTGTAAATACTCCTAGAGTCATTTCTATTCAAACGGTTGGCACGCTGACTACATCTGGAAAAAATAGACTTGAAATGAGGCTGCTTGCTCTTATTTGCAATCCATTTTTAAGAACCAATAAAAAATGAACGCTATTAGGCTTAATATGCCGCCATAACTCTTACATGCTATCGAGTCATCCACCATCTCTACAATCTACACAAAAATCCTCCAACAAACATGGAATGAACTAGATAAATTCATACTATGTTCTCTTTTATGATTGATGATAAGAATTTTTTTTTTTTTTTTTCTACATTTTTTTTAATGTTTTTTATGCTAGCAAACACATTCACAGTCTAAAATAAATAGTAAAAAGAACTGTATGTCTAGTGCAATGACTCTTACTGTAACCACTGTGAATGGCCTATTTTTTTTCTCCTCCAAAGCACTGGCCTATTTTTCTACCTTTAAGGATGACTCACTCTGGTGTTACCTGACAGAATATCAAAGTCTGCGCCAGGAGATAAAAGAAATTCCCTTTAACATGATCAGTCTGTATTAATAACTCTCTTAATTAAACCGTATTCTCCCCATATTCTCCCTGAATTCAAGCAATTACCAATTTTCTCCAGCAATTCTGACAATGAGTTTTCACTTGAGAGATGAGAACCTCAGAGTTTCAGCATACCCACTCCCACTCAGAAACTGTGCAACACTGAACACCGAATAACCTAGTGTTGAACCAGCACTTTTCAAAATTGGGAGAAATCTCTACCATCTGATACTTATAGTCAAAATGTTCAGGACACCCTAACTCATATTTGCCAAAAATCTTTAAAAAATAAAACGCAAAAAAATCTCAAGTTGATCTTGATCAATGCCAGACCTTTTGAACAGTTCAAAACCCACTTTTGCCATTCTTTAGACCCCACTTGCTTTCCAGCGCTGGACATATGAGAGCCCTCCACCCTAACCAGTACCTTCAATTAATCATTTGACCTTTTCTTACTTCTCTTTGAACTCTCCCACAAGTTTTCGCCCTACTGTTCAACAAAGTCTGAACACAGACTTTTTCAACCCACAGAAAACACTCCCCACTTGAAATCTAACCTCTAATTTCTCTTGATTAAATTCTCTATCTCCATTCTTTATCTCAACCCAACAGCCTGAACTCAGATCCTCTCTGCCAAATACATTCGCCACATTGTGACCCACTTCACAGTAATTATGGCTTATATTACACTTTTGAAACATTTACAATACATTCTGTTGAAATCTAGTACCCTAACCACACATGAGGGGCGAACGTAGGTACAGGTTTCAATTTCATACCTAGGGCTACACTTAGCCTTTATTTAACTATCGGCTACTGTTAACAGCGAAATGTAGAAGTAATTCTTACAGTTTTAATGAAAGTCAATTACATTTAAATTCTCTATTTAGTGCTTTCATTTACTAATTAAATATCATGCTCAGATTGCTTTAGGATTGATATGTTTTCCGTTTAGAAATTTGTTTTCTCAACTTTTTGCACTAGATAAAAATTTCTGGCTTCATAAATATCTTAATTTTCACCAAAGTTAGGGCAAACAAAACACTGAATAAATCTGACTTTGTCTAACAGCACAATCCAAAGTTCTGATAAATTCAATAAATAAACAATATCAATCCCACATAAGAAGCCATCAGTCTTGTTTCTAACTCGAAACTTGGAAGCTTGACTAGCTTTGCATGCTGTGGTGGTTAACCCTAGCCTTTGAAGCTGGATTCCAATAAAATTATGATCACTCCGCCATCCAGAATGCCTCAATTAGCAGTAGTTGAAAACAGAAACGTGTTCTCTCACAATACAAAGGAGTCTATGTTAGTTCTCTTTAAGAATGTCTGTGGCAATTACATCAAATATTCAAGAGCTGGAGAGCTGCAATGTTCTGTTACTGCCCTTACCACTACCATGTTACTACTGTACTAATGTAGCCAGTCCCCATTCTATGAGAGAGAGAGAGAGAGAGAGAGAGAGAGGGAGGAGGAGGAAATTTTCCGCAAGTTCTACCTGAAAGATAGTTATAAATATGTTTATATGTGTTAGGATGTAAGAGCTTTCATACTTTTAATGCAGGAACAAATGATATATCTACATCAATACACCATAAAGTGCCAATAAAAGAAAAATTACTCATGCTCTCAGATCAGTCTATTAACAATATACAACATTTCCTGTATAAAATGTGTTATAATATGTATTCTACATGCAGAATACAGTATTTCCTGTTGAAAGCATGTGATGGACATTCATTTTTGTGAACAATAGAAATATGCAACTGAACTCAAATGAACCTCCATTTGATGTTAGGGAGGACAGTTTTGAGACTGCACTTGAAACTAGCATGTGTCCAATTTATCTTGATCGTCATCATTAAACTGTTCACTACAGTTTCCGATCTTCCCTCTTCAGCAGTAGATAGAGACTTCTTCACTTTAATATCATGAATCACCAGCATCCCAACTCACAAAAAAGAGAGGTTGAAATCCTGATCAACCAGCATGTTCTTTATTTGATAGACAGTGAACAGTTCAAATGGTAATCGTTTCTGATTAAAAATTATCATCAGCATAATTAAACTCAGTGGGTTAGATTTTTTTTTAGCATTTCCTGATATAAACATCAGAGGAATGCCTCTGTATGATTCGGCCATATGATATTTCAATTTCATATTCCTATTCTGTTTGATTAATTCCCCTTATAATCACCCAAGCTATACCGGCTTGATTGATTTTTTCACTGTAATGCAAATTGTGCATGATAAAAGATGAAAGGCTCCAAAATCTCACCAATTAACAGGCAGGTCTTTGATGAGAACATCAGATTTTTGATTTTCAAAGAGCAATCCCACCTCAAAGCAAGCTTGTGTTCTCTCAGCAGACTTTATTGCCAGCAGCACTTCACACCCTGGTTTGGCTCCCTGTCTACACAGCAGGGGACCAGCTAGCTGATCACACTTGCAACATTCTCAGTCTTTTTGATCTTTTTGTCTAGAAATAACAACTCAAAGGACAGGGCCTCATTGGCTAATGCCAGTAATTAGGTTTTGGGAAGTTTGTTCAGGCCAGCTGACTTGAAGACTTTTACAGAGAGGCAATAAAAGACTTTTTACCATGGCCTTTTTTTGTGGAATCCCTCCCAGCACTTGTGTACTCTTTACAGACCTAGGCACAGTCAATTTGAAAAAGGTTTCAGGACTTATTTCCAATTACCTTAAATATGAATCATAAAGTTAGCATGAAACTGACTTTATTTCAAATTCACTTGCTTGGCAGTTTGTTTAAAAAAGGGTCATCTTTTCAGGATTCCCCCAAAAGGCCCTTAAGTAACCTGAATACATATCTGAACACCTCTTACCCTTTACCAACTATCATATGGATGTTAACAGCACATATAAAATCATAGCTTTTTAACAGCCACTTAAAATCTTGAACATTTCAAAGAATACTTGTTCAAACGCTGTAAAAAGAATGTGCTGGCTGAAACCCTGTGATGGCCAATACATTATAGTGCAGCCAAGATGCCTTTTTATGGGCCCTGCTTTCAAACAATCCCGTCAGAGTCCAACATAAAAGCTCTTTGAAATTGGATCAGTGTAATTATGTGTCATTCATGAAAGATTAGGCACAGGTAACACTGAAGCAAAGCCCCGTACTTAAAACTTCTACATTTCAGTTAAATGACACACGTTTATAAAACAAACCTGTCCCTGATCTGCCCAGCTGAATAGAGGCATATTTTTATTGCTATGATTACAATTGTTTACGAAATGCAAATTACAGGCGCTGACAATACAATTGTGTCCCTCCTCTGTTATAAGTCACCCGAATCCCATAAAAATTCCTTTCAAATAGTGCTTGCCTAAAACAGTGTGCAATGCCCAAGTATTTTTTTTTTGAAAGTCCACAAAGCCATTGCAAATACAAAGACAAAGAATATTTTTGATCGCATTTAAATTTTCATTATCTGGTAAGTTTCATTCAAATCATTTTTTTTTTGACAAAATGGAAAAGGCTTATTTTTCAAGATGAAAGCAAGTTAACTGTATAACAGTTTCAAGACATTTATCAAGACATTAAACCCTTTCCCTCATATGGATTCATTTTGACGCGCTCAAAAGGTATCACATAAAGCCTGATCTGCAGAAAATCACAGTTAAACCTTACCAAATTTAATTACAAAATCCTCATTTCCAGACCACTGAGGAGCAGCGAACAGCATAAAACCTGATCAGCCTGCGAGTTACTCGCAGGCTGATCTGGTGTTATGCTGTTGCATAGGTCTTTTCATTGTGTCCTCTATGAGGGAAAGGGTTAAGATACTCCATCAAAAGATTCATTATGGTGCCTTTACATACTTATGTAATTTAATTTTAATACTTAACAGTAAAAACAAGAGTGTTCTCAGTAATGTGTGTGTCACCTGCTGAAGTGTGACAGAAAAAGTTTGACGGACAGTCGACGGAAAAGTGATCCCTGTGTCACCTCTGCTTAAAGTAGGTGACACAAAAAAATTATTAAAATATTTTTTTTTTCCCAGTGAGTTGCAGATGAATCAGCTTGATTGGATTTTTACCTTTAACCACACAAATATGAAAAGAGTAAAACTAGATCAGCTCTCAAACTATTTCAAGCAGATTTGCAACTCCCCTGTACCTTGGCAATCAAGGTGCACTATTAAGCCTCAATAGACAAAGCCATGTTTTCAGTCCCATTTAGCTTTTCTAATGAAAACTGCGATGCAAAGTGGCATAACTCAGTGGTAAAGGGTTAACTCTCCTTCTGATTTGTGCCGAGCACATACAAGATTACTAGTGCTTATCTACTGGCAGTTAGCTAGCTGTAATGGCTACAGCAGGCATAAAACACGGATATTTACAGACTAGGGCTTTCAGCTAGATTTAAAACATGTGTTTTTGATGTAAATTTGTTTCCCAGCTGGGTGCCCGTGATCTAAGCAACAGTTATATTTCAATAAATGCACTTCACATTTTGATGTTTGTTTCTAGTCATTGCTGTGCCTCAGTGTCCTCCATTTTATTATTTTACAATCTTTTCATGACCCTTTAAATGTTTAACAATTCGCTTCTTTTTTTCCCTATATCAAACTGGAACCTATTTTGTTATATTCACTAGGAACATGTAACACTTGTAAGTCTTCCAATTATATTTGCTACAAATACTGCCCAATAACTTTAAGAAGAAAAAAATGTTCTGATTATTTTTTTAACAAAATAATTAAATGCATTCCCACTGTATCCTACAATCTCACCCCTTTCATACCTGTTCATAAAAACCAGGCCAATGTTAGGATATTCAATTTCACCAAAGCATGAAACCTAAGGGTAAAACTTATGAGACAATTTCTTAGGGGTCACTCACATTTTTATTGACAAAAAACAACAACCCGGTCATTTATCAATAGTGCATACTAGGTAATCAGTGCTCACGGCACTGTAAAATTACAGAGTATGTGTCGTAATGTGCATTCCCCACTTAAGCTTATTGCCATGTAAGTAGTTTGTGAAATTCTTTTGATATTCAGAAGCCTGTAATCTTGAATGCTTCATTTAAAGCTTACCTGAGATAATCTTCATTCAGGACACAATATAAATAATACCCAGCAAGACTGGACATGATTTGTTACATCTACATATCCCCTACCATTGGATACTCTCTTTATACTATCAACTTACTGAGCTTAGCATTTATCTTACAAGCTAGTATTCATTTCTCCTTTGATCAAACTGAAACTAGGAGCTGCTTTAAGAAAATATCATGTATGAAGTTGATGTACAGGGCTTTCCCTTGCAATAAGGATATGCTTTCTTACAATTGTAATAAATTCATCATAAAGAGTCTTTGTGGTGTAAATGGTCTTATAAGTAACAGAAATGGAAGATTATTTTATCAATAACCCTTGAAGCCCTATACAAATCAACTGAAGCAATTATTTTGAATACCAAATATTCTAACTGAAATATGTTTAATGGACCTTTAGAGTAATTACAGATGTATTCCAACTGACATACAGGGTAGTTAATGGCTACATCTGGATAATAGGCAGTCAATGGTTGATCAGGTTTACACAAAAGTACACATGCTTTTGTTTGTGATAAAAATGGTTTGCAAGCAGTTGACTCTTCTTGGACTGAGAAGGAAAGGGACAGACACTTACTTGGATGTTGATGGATCCTGGGCCAGAACTTCTGGGTGAGGCTGGCCAATGGACTCTATGGTACTAATCCCACTGTCTACACACTCAGAATGCGACCGACTGCCCGAGGCCTTCTGCCTTGAGCCACTGTGGGGCCGCGAAGTGTCCGCCCAGTACACCATACTGTGCTGCTGAGCTTGAAGCTCGATTTTATGCTTCCACTTCCTGCTGCGCTCATGATGGTGGTGATGATGGTGGTGAATGTGTTTATGCGTTTCAACAGAACGTTTCGTAGAGTCCTCACCCATTCCCGAATCAAAACTAGACATAGAATAAAATTCTGTCCGTTTCTTATTATGAAGTGGTTTTGAGTGTAACGTTCCAGGCATACTGGAAGAGCCTGATTGAGTCTGTGACAACGATCTCCGGTACCCTGGAGATTTGGACCGTGGAGAATGTCGCCCGGGCGAGCGACTGGGCGTCTGTTGGGCAGAGCGCTCCCATATACGTGAACAATGCTCTTCAAGAATAGAGTCTGCATTTTCCTCATCTATCATAGAGGAGGTGAGTAAAGGCACAATGGAGGTAGCTGTGGTGTTGTTTCGAGATGAAGTTGTCGATAAACAAGTCTTGTCCATAGTTTCACTTATATCACTCTGAAAGAGAAATACAGGTAAAAACTAGTATCATTCTTTATGATATGAATTATTTCAGTTAACTCAGATTTGTTTTTCCTGAGTCATTTGATTCTTTAACTAGATTACTTTTTTCTAGACATTTTCATCACTGATATACCAGGTATACACAGCCAAGACATTTCTACAAACACATGGTTCTAATTTATCAAATCTATATTTATTTAAAGACATCTTTCAGTAACTTGTTGTAATGACTGTAAGCAATAAGAAAAGAATCTAAGTTTACTGCTTCATGCTACACACATTGTAATTAGAAACCCCATCTTCATGTCGGCAACTAACTCACTTCCTTCTTTAACTTTATTGTCACATGCATGTTATGGTTCCCATGTTCAGCTTTCATTGTTTAACTGAAAATTCATGGATTTCATATAACGCTAGAAAACCTTACAAATTATAGACAGCTTTCAGAAATGAGAAAGAGAAGTCAGACAGAGAGCCATGTCTAATAACACAACTATTTAATCTGGAAGCAGTGTGTCTCGAACTGTGCATAGAAATTCAATAAGACTACTCTTCAGGGTTGATTCTTTTCTCTCTTCCTCGATTAGAATCATATTTCTCTGGTTACTGGACTTCAGTCTTTTATTGCTGCTAGATAAATCACACACAACTAGAGGGGAAGCAACATTGATTTTGTTTCTCTTATGAATATTTCATCTGGAGATTAAGCATAAAAAGCTTCACAGATCCCCCTGTTATATTGGTTCAGAAAACTGACATCAAACCTTAGGGAGACTGAATCACAGGCTGTCAGAAGTCTGACAGAACATGTTTGAGTCAGGGCCAATATTAAACAGATCAAGTTCTAGGCACATTTCAAATTCTGTTTGAGAAAAATAGCTACAAAAGAAGGCTTGTAATACAAAAGCTGCATGCAAAAGTGGCCCTCCTTTGATCAAATAGGGCTGGTGAAACCATAAAGTTGGCTGAAAATGTTCAAACACTTTTTTACAATGACATTAAAGACTGGCTGCTCCTTTGCATGTTCCAGTCAGGATTGTTTTAACATCCACTTGTTTATTGCCAGATTGGGATTGATAGGGGCAGTCAACTAAACTGACATCAAATTGTTAAACAATCTGAAAGAATACTTTCCTTAAGGTACAAAAGACTGGACCTTCTTGGTTGGTGACAACATTAAATTGATAGGCTTAACTAAAGAGATTGCCTGAATGACAGATTTAAATGGACCTGTTTCAAAGTGTAGCAGTGTTAATGTTTCTTTCTTTTTTATGGAGATCAATTTTCATTCCACATCCTTTATTGGAAGATAGATCAAAACCTTGGTGATTTTTGTTATTAATGATTCTCTATTAGCTACAAGCTAAATGGCCTTAGATCAAAGACCGCCAGCTTCAAAGCGGGGAGTGTTTATTATAGCTTTGAAGAGCAAATGATTGTTTTCCTTTTATATGAAATTCAAATAAAACATATTTAAAATGATAGCTTGGGGTCAAATAAAAACACAACTTGAGATGGATATAACTAGATATCAATGGACAGCAGTATAGCTAATTTAACCTGTACCTGGCCTAAGGTCAGATCGGCAATAAGGATGGTCATGCACCAAATGGTGGTCTACACATAACCATCGCCTGACTGCTTCACATACTCTCTCTGTTCAAGTGTTTTCCTCCCAGTGATCATGAACGAATATTTCCTCAGTTTCAATAAAAAAAAAAAATCTTGCCTGTCTACATTTAAAGGATTTTTTGTTTGAAATAATTCCCTTACAATGTTACAGATCAATATCTTTTTCAGTTCAAAGAATAACTGTGGATATTGTGAAAGACTCAATATTTTAATGATTATGACATTTTCCTCTTTATCCTCTTTATCCAATAGATGTCTCTGCATTCTTATGCTGAATAATAACAAATATTAAATCATAATATATTTAATATTTTTATCCTGACAGTTATATCGATTGATTTCAAATACTTTCTTAAATAAGTGCTGGTCAAAATTGTACCTGGTTCATAACTTTACTGAGGGATAGCTGAACCCGTTCGTCCTTTTCGATTTCTTTTTGAACCCGCTCCAGTTTGGCAATAAGCATTGCAGCAAACTTCTGAGGGTCTGTTTCAGCAATGTTTCTATCTTTGGGTGCTCGTTCAGTTCGCTAGAAGAACAATACAAATCACATTAAAATTAATTAAAGACACAAGTACTGGGATTTCAGTATGTGCAAGTGATTATCTAGAATTGGAACATGTAATTCTCATCCTATATGTGCATTAGTATTAGTGATTGAACAAGAAAACTTCAGTATTCCTCTATACTACCATAATTAACAGAAATGGGAAAATAGGCTCGATTTTCTTAAGGACATAACAACTTAATAACATCTGAATTATCAAGAAAACAATTAATCTGAAAATAAGATGTATGTAATGCCAATAAAAATGTCTTCCTACTGGTATAAATATTCCTACATCTCTGTTGTGGCCAGCTTTTCGCTGCATTGCCCTCATGTACTTCTTGTGTTTCTTGCCCTCTCTGTAGGAGTGTCCATCCCTGTGAAGATAAAATGGTCCATCATGAGATCAGGAGTCACATACAATATATATCATGCACTGTGATTAATACTTGAAACAGATGTTCATGAACAGTGGTGGCACATCATGAATTATTTCATATCAGGAAGGTGTCAAGTTTTGAGCGAGAAGGCAGAGGGCATAAAATAGGGCATAAAATAAGTTTAAGATACTATATGTACTGTTAGACACACCAACTAAATCTCCTAGAAGCTAGTTTATCAAAGGTGTTAGATGCTCTGTGTCCCTTCCCAAACTAACAAGCATTTCTTTATCTTTCTATGCATCATTATGTTCTCTAATGAACACAATCATGGAAACAGGAATATATGTAAGACAGAAAAGGAGAGAGAGAGAGAGGAAAGAGAGAGACAGAGGGAAACATAAAACAAATGAGAGAATGGAATACTATGAGTCTGGGTAAGGATGAGTGGTCTGAGAAATAATCCAATACCCTTAAATTTCTCATCAGAATTTTGGTGGGACACAAGCAAGACACTGGCAGTTCAAAATACCAGTAAATCACCTAGAGTGTACACAAACTTAGTTCCTATATGAATCATCTAAACATACAAGGGTCTTTGATCCTCTGAGATAAAATAAACATCAATTACTGCACAAGCCCACATAAATTGTCTGTGAACAACCTCTATCCCAACTCCAAAAGAGCTGAGGTATTACAGAGAGTTTTCAGTGTGGTCTTGGGCAAACAAGACTTTTAATTAGAACAAAAATCACCCCCTCCCTCTGTCTGTGTTCCACACAGTTGTTTTCTCTGCTTTTCCAGGCTCTCAGGGAAAAAAAAAGTTAGTGAACATAGCTGGGTTTATCGTTTCATAAGAAGACATAAAGGGAAGATTTCTAATGATCTTGGCACATTAATTACTTTCACAATCCCTCTACCACGATGAATACAGTCAAACTTATAAGCCCTAACAACCCACATCTAAGATCAGTACGAGAGTGTTTATCCAGGGCACAAGCGAGGGACGCTGAAGTCAACTCAACTGTGAGATAAATACCACATCTTAACCAATCATTTCTCACAAAGATCAAAAAAGCAGAAAACTTAAACAAGCAATTACAAAACTTGGTGTATGTAAATTTTCTGTGTGATCATTCACATGTTAAGGTCCCCATTAAAGACCGACTTCGTATGAATAATTACCATTAGGCAAAATACAGTTTTATGATCAAATCTAATTTAAAACATCATTCATCCTGAAACTGCCAATTTAATTTGAGCAAAATTTCTACAGGAAAAATTTTACAGTGACTGAGTTGTTAAAGGCAACGTATTTATAATCAGCACGCTCTTAACAATACTGTAGTGGTTGCCGCAACTCTCACGGGCGACTACAGTACACAGAGACCGAAGTATGTACACATATTAGGCAAATCTCATTGTTGATCCAACTTGTAATAGCTCCTGTTTAAATCTCCCACTAGGCAATTTTCCTATTAGTGGTTGTGCTGTCTCATTCCAACTAGCTTTAGTATTTTGGTGTGGATAAGAAAGGGATTTGGAAGCTATGTGAGGTAAATACACAAAAGCCAACAACGACATGATGAAAAATAAAAAAAGAAAGGGTAGAAAGATAAAAATTGGGTCTTGCAAAGATTTTCTTTTGAATAAAAAAAAAAAAATAATTGAAAGAAAAATATATGAAAATGCAAGCGAATGATGTAGTTATTGTACTACATGTACTCGCTATTCATCAGTACCTTTGAGAAAGCAATATTGTTAGTCTAGTTATTATTACAGATTGTTTTCAGTTTGATCATGCTTCATCATGGGTAACATAGCATAAAATGGAGCAAGGAACAAATTATTCAGTAATACAGCAGTACCAGTCTGATTTACCCTGTATCTTCCCAGTGACTGTATGGCAGAGTTATTTTCTTCAGCTTGTAGGAGGAAGAGAACACTAATGGCCTACTAATACCCATGTATTGCATTAGATTGCCTGTAGAGATAAAGGCCCTCACACACCAGAGAATGGTAGAGGCATTAGCCAGTTGGCTGTTTTATCTACAACAACCTTTAGCTGACTTCCTGCACTACCGCTATCAGGCCACGGCTATACAGGGCCTCAGCAGGGTCGTCTTACAGCCACATACCTACTAAAGATCTAACAGTTTCCACTGAAGAGATCAAAGGCAAATTGATGGCACGCCTCCAGGCACTTTTTGTCCTGCTTGTGTGCACCTAACCAAGTAGTCGACTCCCGATAGGACAGTATATTGTCATCCCTCAGTGTTTTACCATCGCTTACCTTGCTGGCCGAGTCATGTTAGCGCTTTAACAGGCAGACTGTGATAACCCTAACCTGTACAGTGTACTATATACAGCAGTTCTGTATTGGCCACTGGTTGAACCTACATGAACTTACGTAGAATGTTAATAAAGGAAAGTTCAAAGCTTTCTCCTGATGATATTACCCAAGTTCATCTCTTAATGTAAGTTATTATAGACTCTGAACATTTGTAACCATCACAAATCTGAAGTACAGTCTGTGAACTTGAAAAGATTTCATGCTCATCTGCTTTTGTTAATCTCATTGGAGATGAAAGTTTAATGTGTGGTACATGTTTGGCATTAATCTCTAGCTATCCTGAACGGACATGCTATCCTGACTTCACTTATTCCAATCTAAAGCCATAAAGACCAGTCCGTACAGATTTATCTACGGCTCCCTGATTTCATTAAAATTTGAATAAATACAGGTTACTCCTAGTTTTCAAGACTGTCTAGCATCCCTGACAATACTGATGCATATATTTTCCTTATGAAGACATTTCATGGAATCATATTAGAAAATTACCATTGTCCAAGCTTAGTATAATTTCATTTTAAAACAACTGATTTCTATCAAAGTGAATCAATTGTGAGTTCTGACACAAATATGAAATAATTCAGATGTTAACATGCTCACAACTGCAAAATATATCAGAAACTGAATTTCTCTTTTGAACTTAAAACATCCCCTTTTACCTCTTAACCACTCAATAATTCTACTGTATATTGTGTTAAACCTCAGACAATCCAGATCAGATCAAAAACAACATGAAGTGAGTGCAATGCACTGGTCTTATACTAGCCTCAAAGGTCATAACCTTGACCGAGTTCTCAAATGGTAAAAGGCTAAAGCAGGTTTTTATCAACAGCCACTCCTAATTCTGATGGTAAAATGGCGTGTTAGTCACACAAAGGATCAATCAGTAACAACTTTGTATGTGGGGGGAAGGTCCCCAACTTTGACCATACCTTCGTGACCTGGTGTCGGAATTGCATGCATGTTTTTTGTTATTGTTGGGTTAATTTCTACTGAAATGTTACCATGTATAGCGTCAGAATCCATACAAGTCTCTTAAAAAATGTGAATATATATCTCTCTTCTTTGTTCTCATTAACCAAATATGGAACACACTCTATTTAAAGACTTTCTCTGTAAAAGTTTTGTCCTATTCTTCATTGTTTGATTGAGTAAGTAAAAGAAAAAGACTTACATTTGTGTATTCTCTGGGCTGACTAAGTACAACAACAAACTATTGTCATTCAATGGAAATCAATGCTAAAACATAGTATGTGGACAAATGCTCATGTAAAAACATTATCTTTGTTCAATTCTGAGAATGGCGTTAAAAAGGAAGTCTGGTCTAATAAGTAAAAACCACTTTCATTATTTTTTGTTCAAGATCTCTGGTCTGCCCTTTCAAAATAGTGCTCAAACTAATATTACATCTTTATTCCTGTGGCAATTCTTCCATTCATAGTTCACTGGAATTAAGATTGAAGTCAAGTTTATCTAATGGCATTTACACAAGGAGAGAACTTGGTCAAACTTTTCAGAGAGATAACATTCTGTTTGTTAGCAGCTGGTGGACACATTACCTTGGCCACTGTACAGGTGTGGGGGACCTATATATGTACAACCAGGCTGATCATACATTCAGTGTGTGTGTAAATTGGTCATTCATAAAACTTTCATGAACATTTTTGTCCCATACAGGTATTCAGGTGCGCTGATAATATTAATGGGGTCTGGTATTCATACAGAGGTTAAGGCAGAGAGCCTCACAAGGTTACGGGCGAGAAGAACCTCACAAAAGGACCTAAGTGAACTTTTTTTACCTTTTATACCAGCCAGGCTTTTGTAATACTATCAAAGTAGTTTGACTCTAAACATATCCAATACTTGTTTACAATCATGAGACTGAAAGATATTCTTTTGCCTAAAGAAAGTCCTTTCTTTTCTTCTGAAAAACATTTAAAAGATTTTTATATCCTACAAAAAGAAAAGTCTTAGATGGAGAGACTGGACTTCATTGCTACAACTTTAAATATTTACCATCAGTAAATACAGCCTGTAACAGACTGGAAGACAAAACTAAAGTACATACATGAATGAGCCTGTGACCTAGATTCTCTTTTGATAGAAAAAAGCTTTTGACCTCTCTTACAAAAGAATATTAATTTGCTTGTAAGCATTTTTTGTCATTCAGACTTTCCTTTCA
>JAIFHC010000364.1:0-50000 GCA_021229015.1 Solen grandis | reverse complement strand
CATACTTAAATCTTGTCCGGAGCATAACTCAAAGGCTATAAGAGGTATCAACATAAACTTCATAGGTAGACAGAGCTCAATAAAGGGAAGTACAGTGAACAAGAATCATAACTCTATTTTATATGATTAGGAGTAATTGCCCTTTGTTATTTGTCATACATCAACATGAAACTTCATGGGTAGATAATTTTATGCCTCCACCACTTATTGTGGGGTGGGGGGCATATAGATTTGCCTTTGTCTATCCATACATCAGTCCATTCGTCAGTCAGTACATCCGTCGCGAAAGTTTGTCTGGAGCATAACATGAATACTTATACCGGGATTGAATTTAAAGTTGATACTTCATGACTTCAGGAGAAGTGCAGTGACCAAGTTCCATAACTCTCAGTCAAGTAATTTGGAGTTATTGTCCTTTGTTCTTAAAGTTAGTCCAGAGCATAACTTGAATACTAATACATGGATTGACTTCAATGTTCAAAGATATTTATGTTGCATGCATACTGAAAATGTGCTGGAGAAAGTATTGGTATAGTTACTGTGGCTATG
Source organism: Solen grandis (assembly GCA_021229015.1). Taxonomy (NCBI): domain Eukaryota; kingdom Metazoa; phylum Mollusca; class Bivalvia; order Adapedonta; family Solenidae; genus Solen; species Solen grandis. The sequence continues at coordinate 49,451 of JAIFHC010000364.1, read as the reverse complement.
AAAAGGCCGAGAACAAAACCAACCAAACGATGTTTAATTGGTTATAGCAGGCCAAAAATGTTATAATTGTATATTTTTTTATTAAAAGCATTGAATTGCCTTTTGTTGTTTTCCGTTGTAAGTTTTGTTACTTACTCCCTTCAATCATTTTCTCCTGGCTAGAATCATATTTCAGATTACCGTCTCAGGTGGCTGAGTGGTTAGAGTGTCTGCCTCTGGAGCAGGAGGTCGTGGGTTCGATCCCCGATCATGAAATAGCAAAGTCGATCAAAATGGTACTGGTATAGCTCCCTTGCTTGGCGCTCAGTATTAGGGTGGTTCCAGGACTGGTTGGCCCGGTGTCAGGATAATGTGACTGGGTTGGTATCATGCCACATGTCTATGGCGTTATATTGCAGTGTGGCAGCACTATATCTGTCTCAAGTAGACATAGTCTCCAACTGACTGAAATACTGTCGGTGGAAAGTTAAAGGCAACAGCAAACAAACATATTTCAGATTTGTGACAAAGCACTTAGGTGGGGGCATTCGTGTCCTATGGACACATTTCTAGTTTCTTTTAAATTTATATATTGCTCCGTAAGTAATGGGACTATTGATGTAAGAATTTATCTTGTTCCAGTTTGTTTTTTTGTTTTTTTTTTTTTTCTGTCGTCGACATTTATGTAAAAGCGTATATTACGTTCTTTTTATTCTTTACCGTTTACTAATTTACATTTTATAATATTTTGGTCGGTGATTGTAAAAGATACCTCAACGCGACATTTTAGTCTCCTTTGCTCGCTGAACGTATAATTTATCTTAATTTTATCCTAAAAGATAGGCGAGAAGTCGGATAAAGGGCCATTTATGATCAACATCTAGAAAGGTTTTTGTCTTGGTTGGGATTATAACTATACCTTCGAACATCGATTGATGAGCAAAGCAGACAGGTAGTTGACATATCATGGAATATACTTTGGCAAGGGAACCATCACTTAAAATAAGGCAGAGTCTGATTATAAGCCATATGCCCTTTTCTGACAAGGAAGATCAGGAGGGGTTACTTTGATTATACAAAGGACCGCTGAATCAAAAACCACTGTTCTGAACATATTGAATGAAATATTTTTTGTCGAGATAAAAAACAACTGCTAATTAAAAATACGCCGATTTCTTTCCACTAACTTAATAGGACTGATATACATGAAACTACATTTTAATTAGTATGTTCACGTTGGGTTTTTGCTAGGATATATCGCTTACTGGGATACATTCATCGCCATAGCTCAGTCCCGTCTCTGTCTGTAACATTAGCGAGAATTTAGGTGTGTATCATATACATATATCACAATTTCATTGTTCATGCAAACTTATTATTTCCATGTCGTTTTATTTATCCATTAAGCTTAAATCAGTATATCTAAAAGAAACCATTCTTTAATTCTTTAAGTTTGGGGGCCGCCGTTGCTGAGCGGTTACATTCGTGGACTACAAATTTTTCAGCCCCTCACCGCTGTGGGTTCGAATTCCGGTAGGGACTTCGGATTTTTCATGTGAGGAAGCCTTCCAGCTGGCTTTCGGTAGGTCGGAGGTTCTACCCGGGTACTTCTGTGTACTCGGGGTCTTCCTCCACCTGTAATTAGCTGGTCGCTATATGATTGAAATACTTTCGCAGCGACGGTAAACCCCAATGCAACAACAACTTTAACTATTAGACAATAATGACCCCCGTTTGTTTTGCATACCATCATTACTTGTTATGTTCAGTTCCAGGAATAGATAAAGCGAATTGTCTTACTATTTTGGTTCTATGTGTCCTTTAGCCTTGCTTTGTGCTGGCAGATGTCTGTTGTATCGAGCTTTTGTCTCAGGAAACAAATTGTATAACAGTGTGAACCACTGTTCGAGCTTTCTCGTTTACGCTAACTGTTCTTCATGTATATTTTAGACATCTACCAGTATGAAAGACTAACGTGGTGATAAAGACTGTTTCACAGTCTTTATTTCAGACCCTTTTTGGAAAAACTGAAGGTTCACTAGATAATGATATTGCAATATGTTTTTAAAATTTTTAGATATAATCAGCACATAATGTCATGCGGATCATATTTTTAAACCTGATAAAGGAAAGAATAAATATCGTTGATTGTTAATTTTAAGAATACCCTTAAATGCATTAGCGTCTTCTGTAATGTTCATCAATTCATTCGATGACATTGTTGGTGGTCAAAAAGGTTATTATAGACAAGAACGTTGTGCATGAATTGTAATATTTCTTGTAGTGCAATTTAAAGCGCCTCAGGTACATTGTGCTAAGTGATAGGTATTTCAAGAACTTAACAATAGTCAGATTATCGATATATAGGTATTGATCGCTTTCATAACAATATTTCTAATTGACTTGCTTCAAAATCACTTTGAGTAGAGCCGGAACCTTCTCACGTTTGATTATGATGAATGTACAGAGGAAGCTCGATAAGCAGTGTTCATCCAAACAACTAAAAATAAACAGGAATATCCGATAAAGAGAACAGTAATTTTATGAATTTCAGATCTTGTCGCGCCAATGCAGATGTTAAACCGAATACAGATGGCAGAATTCCTAATTATGTTGATTAATATGTCGTAAAATATAGAAATGATTTATCAAAACCAGAGACTTATAAACAGAGATTGGCAGCTTTCTGAAATAACGCGCTTTATCGCGTGCCTCGATAGTTAACGAGAGCGCGCCCACCTATCACACGGCTACCGGACATTTCGGTGAGGCTTGGATGAATCTTACAAAACAAAAATTACATTCCTAATGCTTTTAATAAATATACTGATTTTAGCCAGAAGGAAGAGAGAGTGAGAGGTGGGGTCGAGAGAAAGATAGATAGATAACTGGTCCGATATGACTAAGCGCGGCATGAGAATGATAGTCTCGTGTACATGCATGCAGGATGAACGTTAAGGGGTTTTAATAACATAGATCTTCAAAGGCAAACATGTAGAATGATTGCTTTCTGATATTCTTTAAATATGCATTGGAACTTACCATAAATGTGTACTTAATTTCCAATCTCGTCCGGGTCTCGTTGAAGTCTCGTTGGCCGCACGCAACTTCATTAAGTCGTTATGGGCAAATAATAAGCTGCCAATTTTTGTTTATAAGTCTTTGTCAAATCATAACCATTTTTTGCAGTATGAAATAGGTACATTAGTACCACTGAATTTCTTTTTTATTTTCTTTAGGTAGCCGCAGACCTGAATAAGCACACCTTGGAATGTCGCTTTTTATGTTTCGTGAACGAACCAAAATCTCTCAGGTATATTGGAAGAAATCAAATATAACACCGAGAATTTTACAGAGTATCGTAGCCAATCTTTAATTGTATATAGTTGCATTTGTTCTATTTAATTGTTTGAATTAACCTATGAATTGAAAAGTAAATGATAAACTCAGTCAGCAACCATCTCTACCGAAAGCCGTTGATGATGATTTAATTTCGTACATGACAGTGAATCGAATGTCAGAATTGTAGCAAACTTCATGCTGTTTCGTAATTCATGCTATTTATCCAAGGTTTGTTTGAGAATTTGTTTTGAATAAGATATAGAGTAAGAAGACAACACTAATGACATTCTGAATCCAATGCAATTTAAGCAGACAGCGGATGTCATATTTATTTTGCAACTACATTAGTTTGTATTTCGAATGTGAACGAACTGTAATCACATTTAATGTGTTTTCTGTAATATTTCTAACCACATTTAATATGTTTTCTGTAATATTTCTAACCACATTTCTTTTTAAAATTGTTTCTAGTTTCCGTACACAAATTATGGATATATGACTAGTTAAAGTGAAATGTTTGTGTCTCAAAAAAGTATTGATAACTGATTCATTCTGTGTCTTAATACCAATTATTTTGCACAATTATAGTCAGTCAGGATGAGCAATACAGCACGAGTTATATTGTATTATTGTATCGAAAGCATTGTTTACTTAATATACATTTTCCTTATCTTTAATTCCCCAAAATCATCAAATATCTTTAGAAACAAATCCATATGAGTTCATACGTAATGTTATTTTTATATAATCGTGCTACTAATCTATGTATATATGTTTCTGTTACATTATATTACATTGTGTTAATCAGTGTCGATTAAATATTGTTAATGTTGACATTTGTGCAATTCGTTTGCCGGCTTTCAAATTCACTTTACTTATGCCTTTTGAAAGATTTACCCTGATTTTCAAAGATCAGCGGACGGGCTTATTTTGTCTAACCATATACATTTTAACGCATTTTGTTGTACTTTAAATAAACAAATTACATGTGTATCTTTGTAAAGGTCAAGGTCACATTAAGAGATCGAAGGTAACAAATTGGATAAAACATCTTGTCCGAGCTGAAACCTCTTTTTTATGCTATCAATGGAGAGCTATTTTAAGTTGCTTTTAGAAAGGCAGCATACATTGAGTTTAGAACTTTTATTCCTGTGTGCCTTTGTATTAGTATGGTGGTATTCCAGTCTCTTGTTTCAGAAACGAGAATAACAGATACACATGTTTACATATATGTAAATGTATGTATTGATATCGCTGTTGAACATTTCTCTTGGTATTTCTAATGGCTTTATGTCTTCAACGGAAAAATGAATTGGAAGATAAAACAACTACCGACAGAACATTTAGTCGTCTGCTCTTCATTCATGTGTTTTATATTGACCTATGTGTTCCTCGTATAGGGGAGGGGTAGAAATGAAAGAGGTTCCATTACATAAAATAGAAAACGCTATATTTTTAAATGTATTTCCAAAAGAGGAAATGCAATAAGATTATTGAAACATAAATCTGAGACGTGATTAGATCCGTTGTGAAAAGCAATGCCCTCAACAAAAAAAAATATGATAACTTTTGGCTTATCAATACACTTGTGTTTGTATTAGTCTGGTTTAGAATTTTAATACCCCCTTTTGCTATGAAAAGCAATACAGCATTTGCAATTAATTTATGATCTGTCTAAAGAAAATAAAGACAATAAAGGCCAGTGTGTAAAGATCTTGCACCGCATTTACATTATTACATTATTTATTGATAATGCCATCATTAATGCACAGGATAAAAATGTATTGGAGATAAATACATATAATCGTGTGGTCGAGCAAGACTTTCCCATTGTACTGGTAGTTTGTGGTTAGGGATAGAAACAAGAAGATTGCGTAATATATTTGACATATATTTGTACTGTCCAACGTTTCATTGAAAAGGCTGGTCTATTGGCCACGATGTTTATATTTTTTTTTTTTAAGAAATATTCAATAGTTTGAAGCTTTTCTCGTATGCAAAATATTTTCCCTTTTGAATAATTTAAAGGTTGTTTGTTTGGGGTTACTATTTTTGTTTTGAAATTATATTTTATATATTAGTTTTATTACTTTTTCTCAGGCCAACAGTAACTGTAGCCTGTATAACCCTTCACTTTAGATTAAGATTAGAGATTGGTAATACTGATATTTATGTTCAGACTTTTACCAAATTTTCATTCTCTCTAAAAATCAATATCAGCATAGCCACTGAACGATATTAATTTCCAACAAATTTTAAAGGACGCCCCTATCAAGGTGTAAGACACCACCAAAAAGCACGAGAAAGAATTTTTACAACTTGAAAGTTCCAGGAAACATTGATACTGGCAACTAAACAATATTCCAATAAATATAACGAGTTGAGACGACCATGTACGTGTACCCGGAACTCTTCGCGTGTAGAAAATGAGATATCTTTCCATGATATTTCCTAAAACTATAAAAGAAAAAAGAAACGATTTAATAATCTGAAATAAAAAGCAGTTGGTTTCCTTCAAGAGACAGGTTTGCTATATAGAGCTTTAAAAACATTGCCCCCAAGGTAACAGATAAAATGGAAGTGAACATTATTGATCTAAGAATTTATCCAGTGTCTACTCTTAACAAAATGTTAAAGCTTTTATATATGCACTCTTTTTTCTTTACGTTTTCTTTGCTATTTTACTTTTCATAACTTAGTTCGTGGTAGTGAAAAATTCTTCTAGGCGTTTTTTAGTTTCCTCTGTTTGCTGAACGTATGTGTCCTGAAAGGTTTTTGTCTGGGTTGGAATATTATTAATTTGCTTCCAAATCAAAGTCAACGGCATTGTTTTCTTGAAAGAACTGTTCATACATGCATCGATTGTTTTACACATCGTTACAACCAGTCAGGTAGTTTGAAGCTGTAAGGGACGTGTCATTGATTACAGTATGCGAATAATTTTCAAAGGCAACAGTCATTTACAGTAAGACAGATCGCTCGTTGAATCTCATTGACTAGGAAGACCAGGGAAAGTTATTAATTGCACTGAGGACCCTTGTGTCAATGACATTGTTCAACAAAGGTTGTTTTTTACTAAATTATTATAGATAAAAATGTTAAAATGCACCAAGACATTTGTGAATATAGGTGTATGGTATAGTAAGATTGATATAGAATTTATTTTGTAGACTTTAAAATCAGTTTCTAAATACATCGATTTCTTTTCAGAAATTTTATAGGACTGATATATAACAAATCAGATCTTACGTAGGGTTTGGCTATAATCTATAGCTTACTAGTAAACATTCATCGCTATGCCCCAGTCCCGTCTATGTCTAGCATTATTAAGAATTAATAAACGCCGATGACACTTACAATTAAATAGTTCTTGCAAATATGTTATTTCCGTATGTTTTCGTTTTCCTATCATGAGTCAAGCTTTTTATTCTGGATAATAAATTTATCCACTTAAGTAGCTAAAAAAAAAATGAACATCGTTTTTTTTTCGGAATAAAAAGGGTCAATGCTCCTACTGTTTTTGCCTAAATTATTGACCTTTTGTCTTATTGAACAAAACAATGTTATTGAAAATTTGAGGAAGGGATCTTGATTTTTGAATTTTTTGACATTCTACTTAAATTAAATGAGAAAAATATTAAACAGTGGTGACCCGCAGAAACTACCTTAAGGTATATCCAACACATAATGTCATCGACCATATTTCACAACGTTATAAATTTAACCTGGAATATGAATTAATCTCGTTCTTAAGCTTGCTGATGTTAAGGATGTATTAGCAACCTTATGCCATGTTCATTGGAAAGTTTCATCTTTACATCGATTGCGAAACATTTAATACTACATTTAATTATATACGTTCAATGACACAGTTGGTGGTCAATAAGGTTATTATAGACAAGCCTGCCATGCATGTATTGTTATATTCCTTGTAGTGCAATAATAAGCTCATCAGGAACATCATGCAATGTGATTGAATACTGCATGATCTTTAAAACAGGTTCTCGATAAAAAGTTACAGTTATTGACCGCTTTACAACTTCCATAACATTATTCCTAATTAGCCAATAAATGTACATTAAAATCTTACTTTGAACCTATCTAGTGCCTGTAATGATGAATGTTTTTTTTTTTTTGAAGATCGCAAACAACCAGTGTTCAACCTAGTAATTATAATAAACAACAATATCCGATAAAGAGAGCAGCAACTTGATAAAGAACACTACATACGAGCTCTAAATGTAGCTGACTTGTCCCTGAATATGCATAACTTAGAGTACCGCTGTTCACATTTGGTTATAGAATCACAAAATGAATTTTATCACGTATAGCGTTACATTGCATAGACATATTTATTAAAGATATTCCATATAATTCTTGTCAAAAATAATCCGTCATTAATATTTTCCGAATGTTTGTGTAAGGTGTTTTTAAGAAAATATAGAGTGGCAAAATTCTGATACTGGTGCAATATAATTTGACAGAGGGTGGCTTAATTTCCTTTGCAACTACTTCAGCTTTCTTTGCATTTCGAATACTTTAGGTATATTGGATGTGAACGAACTATAATTATATTTTATTTGATTTCTTTAATATTTCTTCCCAGATTTTCTCTTTCAAATTATTTCTAGTTTCCGTTATCAAATCATAGATTTATTACGAATAGCAGTCAGTATCTTAAAATAGCATGAAATGAAATTGATTGCACTTCGTGTTTCACTAACAATTATATTTTAGCACTGCTGCCAGTAAGGATAATTAGTAAACCGAGAACTGTATTGTATTTATATACATTTCTTGGTCTGAAATGGTAAAATATGGTGTATTTCTTAAAAGTTCTATAGTCTTACACAGGTACTTAAGGACAGGACCCTGTTTTTATCAATTGAAAAATCACGATAGTCTATACATAATAAACAACAAGGTTACCAACTCCAGCGGATGCTGAAGGGCACCCATCGGGAATAAGTGTCAACAAATCAATGAAAATGCGCCCATCGATAATATTAGAGAATTCTCACTGTTAGCGGATAATTTTCCTTCATAACTGTTCACATGAAATACATATATTATTATTTTTAATGCCTGAAATTTCATTATTTATACTCGAGATTTAATTATTTTAACCGATTGGAACCTCGATCAACTGAGGTGAACCCAAAACGTCATCGCCCACGAAGGTCAACTCAGACTGAGAAAAAGATGTTGCGAGTGTATATGATACAGAACGGGAAGGTAAGAGTCTTCAGAAAATATTTGTAAACAAAATAACTTATACTCTTACCGTTCCCTTCAGTACATAAACAAATCGTAGCGCTGACCTCATAGATATCGTTTTTGGTTCACTTCCGTTGATCGAGGTTCGAATGGGGTTAAATCATTAAATCCCCACTCGAAATCTTGACATTTTAGACATTAGAAATAATTAAATTTGTATTTCTTTTGAACAGTTATGAAGGAAAATTATCCATTGACAGTGAATGCCTTAAATTTCAAAATTTCTACTCGGGATTTAGTTATTTTAACCGAATGGAACCTCGATCAACGGAACTCGCCAATATTACCGATTTTTCATCGATATTTTGACACCAATTCCTGATGGGTGCTCTTCAGTATCCTTCTGAAGTTGGTAACCTTGTTGTTTTATATATAGTGATTTTTTATTTATAAAGACATGGATAGTAAACATTAGATTTATTTGAATGTGAATATTTCGATACATATGTATATGGCGAATTTAAGTTGAAAATCGCTATATTCAAAGCGCTTCGTGTGTGTGTGTGTGAAGGGGGGCACAGATAGGGTCCTGTCCTCAAATACCTGTGTTGTCTTATAGTGTGTTCATCTTAAATTAAATATATTTTCCTTTGTTGTGGCTGTAAAAACAATATTTAATAGAATAATGCTCACATTCTATAAGGCCTTCATTTCATGTATATAAAAATATGCATTTCCCCCAAATATTCAATATCTTTGGAAATATACCTTTCCGATACCATTTCGAATGGTTTCATGCGTTCTTTTAAACAATAGTGAGTAAATATACAGCATATAAAGCTGCAACACCACTTCCATCTTCAGCCGAGTCCAACCGTCAACAAATGTTTCGACCCCTAATTCGGAACACTCTCGGGAAGGGGGGTCCACAGTGGTGATCAAGTCACTGTGTGGTAGTGGTGGGTTTCCAGCCGCTAGCGTCTCGTCTTGTCCACACCCAACAAGATGCTCTCTCAGCTGCTTGAGCAACTTTTCGGACTGAATCCTTTCTGCTTCGTCCTGACACTCCAAGGGGCACTGAACATCCGCCACACTGATTGGGCGGGAAATCCTCTCACTCAAACTTCAACAGGGAAGTTCCAGTTGACCATCCCTGCTGCCCTGCACTCTGCAAGAAGGTCCTTATACTTCGCCTTTTTCCTTTCGTGGGCCTCAGCACATCTCTCCTCCCATGGTACAGTTAGCTCAATGGTGATGACCTTCCTCGTTCCCCGGGACCACAAAACAATATCTGGCCTGAGAGTTGTGGGCACAATCTCTGGGGAAGTGAGCCTTTTATCAAGGTCAACTGCCATTGACCAGTCATCTGCCTGGTCCAGAATTCCAACTCTGTCTGCTTGCCTGGCTTTGCTTGGCTTCTCTCCTTCTTTTACGAATTGGATCGACATTCCCTTTTTCTTTGGGCGAGATTTGCGTTCCTACTCAAGAGTATCAGCAAACTCCCTTAGAACTTGGTCGTGCCTCCATGTGTATCTCCCTAGTGTGCGTGCAACTTGGCATGAAGAGAGCACATGCTCAAAGGTTCCTCGTTTCCCACATAGAGTGCATTCGGGGGTATCACTGAGATTCCACCAGTGGAGGTTGGCAGGTGATGGTAGAGTGTAGTATACTGCCCGTAAAAGAAAACTGAGCTGGTATGTTTGATATCTCCATATCTCAGCCCAAGTGAGATTTCTGTCCTCAGCTTCCCATCTGGTCCAGGCTCCCTGGCAGCCAAGCTCTACTGCTTTTGTTCTCCTCTGTTCCTCCTCTTCTGCCCTTATCTCCTGCTGTATGAGGCTTCTCCTCTCTGCAACACTGACACTTTTCCAGAAGCATCCGCTTCTTGTACCAAGCCCCTCACGTCCTTTGGCACACTGCACCAACAATCTCCCTATGCGTCAGCCTACTTTCAGCTTCATCAACTGCTTTGCTGGCTGACCATTTCCTCCCTGTCTTGACTTGAACCCCTGCCATCCGCACTTTCTCATCTCTGGAGTCCTTCAAGGTCATTATGAGCCTTGCCTTGCCAACCTTGTACTCTTCCATCACGGATGTCAGGGGGAGCTGCAGTTTGGCTGTTGAGCTGTAGAGTCCGATGCTGGTGAAACTTGGTGGGAGGCCAAGCCACTTGCGAAGATGCTTGTTTACAATGCGCTCCAGTTTCTCCACTCCTGTTGCGGTAATCTCATACACCATCAGCGGCCAGGTAAGTCTTGGCAAAAGCCCATGCTGATAAATCCAGGCTTTAAACTTGCCAGGCAACCCAGTCTTATCAATCTTCCTCATGCCTTCCTCTACTTGTTGCTCCATTTTCCTGATGTTGTCCTTATCACACAGTGTGTCATTGAACCACTTTCCTAGACTCTTGATGGGGTTACCAATTATTGTTGGAATTGTCTCCCCCTGCACAGTCAGTCAAAGTGGACTGCTGTGAAACTCTCCCTTTCCTTATGACCAAAGCTCTCGACTTCTTTGGCTTGAAAGTCATCCTTGCCCATGTTGCTGCATCATCGAGTGCATTGAGTATCCATCTAGCTTGGATATGTGACTGCGTTGTTATCGTCAATAAAGCCTCTGCTTGGTGGTTGCCTGATATTTGTGGCTATCATTGGGCCTCTTGTCTCTCTCTCCTGCTTTTATAAACATGTTCATGCCCATCACAAACACTATCACAGATATTGTACATCCTGTCACAATTCCCTTCTCTAGCTTCTGCCAAGAAGTTGTGAAGCCATTGACCGAGAAGCGAAGGTGGATCCCGCTTAAGTAGCTTTTTATGATCCCTCTGATGTGTACTGGCATATGGTAGTGCTTCAGAGCCTCATCGATCACCATGTAAGGAATTGTTCCATATGCATTCGCCAAATCTAGCCACACCAGTCAGGTTTGTTTTGTTGACCTTGGCCTCATGGATTACTTGGGATAACACACGTGTGTGCTCAATGCAACCGGAGAAACCAGGAACTCCTCCCTTCTGGACAAAGGAATCGATGTATTCGTCGCTTGTCATATATGAAGTCATTCGCTTGGCCATGATGGAAAAGAAAATTTTCCCCTCCACATTCAAAAGTGAAATGGTCCTGAATTGGCCTATCCGCTCTGAATTTTCTTCCTTTGGAACGAAACATCCCCCTGCCTTCTGCCAACATTTAAACAAATTTTTATTATTTCGTTGCTGCAACCCACTAATAGCCTTTATCGCTTCCCGAATTTATGCTTACGCTTGCCTTTAGAAGTTCTTTTTTAACCAGATTCTCAAGCGAAATTCGACATGCTGGCTCCAATTCTCCTTATATTACAGTATATTTAGCAAGCATTGGTATGTTTTAAGAGAACATAGCACAGTTGTTCCCAGGTCCGTTGCTCAAAAGTCAAGGTCACACTAAGATATTACAGTTACAAGTTTTACGTGATATCTTATCTTAGTTGTTCCTTCATTTTGTTTATACCGTATCAACATTTCATTTGGTTGCAACTAATAATTACTTACGTGATGAACCTATAGAAACATGAGCTAGACTTTAAACATTACAATAAGAACAAACGTCTGTGTTTTGTGCTTTTTTTACATCTCTAACTATTATGTCTTATTTTATTGTTATTTTAAATTGACTGGAAAGGTATGACAGCATATCTTTGTATGTGCCACCGTAATTTTAATATATAATTTATTTCAAGCATGTACAAACAACAATCTGACATTTCATATATATTAATATATTCTACCTAATATACATAACGAAACTTGTAAGTACTCCGATTTTAAACTTGTAGAGAAGATATGTTTTCCGAAACATATGCCCAGTAAATATTAAAATGTGATCTGCTCAGTCTGTTGTCTGCTTGAATAATTTTGACGCATAATCAACTCTGTGAAACCAATTTTCGTGGAAAGCTCTGGAAAACACATTCCTCTGTATAAAAAAGAAAATACTTAAAATTATTGGAAATCAAAATGCATTTACTTTTATTCTTAATTATTTGCTGAAATAGGTATCGAATGGAGTAAGTGTTTAGTCATTCATTGCAAATCTACACATTTTAAAAGGGCACTGTATTTACAGATAAGAGTTTGTGTGTGTTTGTGTGTGTTGTTGTTGTTGTTTTTTCAAACTGTTTCAGCGTAAACTATTTGTGGCGTATTAGTTTAAATGTGTTATAGGGTTATAACCATTTTCAAAAAAAAAAAAAAAAAAGTATATGTACTTTTCAGGAAAACACAGTGAAATCCAGACTAGTGCGGTTGATTTTAAAATCATTGTAGACAGCTTAAAATTGGTAAAAAATATTATATTATTCGAAAAGCTTTCAACGAAGCGTTACTTTAGGTAGATGCTATGAATGCAATATTCGTAAAATTTAAAAACCTAGATCATAGAGTTTGGATTCACACTCAATTCTATTCCGGTGGCCGTTTTCATAGCATGATACGATTTATTGATATACACACAGTTTCATTCTTGACATGTTGCTATTTTAAGTTCTAATATCAGAAATTTTTTCGAGAAACGGGAAGAATAGACAACAAAGTTTACAAATATGTAAATGTATGTATTGATATCGCAGAACATTTCTCTTGATATTTCTAGTGGTTTTCTGTCTTCAATGAAAATATAAATTGGAAGATAAAATTACCGGCAGAACATTTAGTTTAGTTGCTTTTTCTCTGCCCTGTGTATAGGGGGTTGGGGAGGGGGGATAGAAATTACATGTTTATCCGAAAATGCATTCCTATAGCATAGACAATACATCTAAATAATATACGTTTGGCAGTAAGATATTTACCAAGACGTGTACCTTGCTACACTTACTACATATGGCCACAATATAAATACCAAACGAGAAATGTAATGGATATCTCGAGAAAGGCTTTTAGCCCAAACATCTTTAACTACTTTCCGTCAATCATGCTGTTTGATATCATTGGATGAAAAAAACAAAACAAATTATGTCACTTGTTTGACCAATTTCAGTTATATCGAGAAAGCAATGCTAGTTTCTGATTTGTCTGTGTTCCAAAGTCTTGGCATTTAATCGTTACTTACAACAATCAAAAAGTAATTTAATGTAATAAATGAATTAGACTAGGGATGTATACAAAACAAAATATAATTTTTGATCAAACTGGTCATAATTATAATAAAAAATATACTCACATTTTATATGTTTAATATTGGCATGCTACTTAAGAGTTTGCGTCTAGGGGCAACCCTGACAACTTACACAGATTTTCTAAAAATACTCTGGAATAACCGGGTGCGTTTCCATAGTGAATTGTGTAATGAGATAAAATATCTATCACGATTATTTAATTTGTACTGTAGCAAAAAGATTTCCTATAATGAATTTGTCTCAGATGCCAAAACAGTATTTACTTTATTATCATTACGATCACTATGGCCTGGTAATATTTGTGTTTTCCTTGTTTATGTTAAACATATTTTAATGTTATTTCTTCACATTATGAACATGCTGAGACAAGATTAATTCAATTTCTTGATAATATGGCGATAAATATCATCAATTAGTACCCATTTAATCATAACTTATATTTCATATCATATACAATGTATTATATTCTTAAATATGAGTCCAACACTAAAATCCAAAAACTTCAATACATGTCAATATTATATACATTTGAAATGCTATCAATCTATAAATGATCAATAACCTTTCGTTGATGATAAATGATTAAAACCGCACACACTCACACGTTATAGAAAAATGGATGCCTTCATTTTAGGCGATAAATATAAGATAGATTTAAATTAGTTTCCTTACCGCCTTAAATAAAGGCATCCAAATTTTGATGAGGTCAACCTATATTTTCACAGATTCATTAATGTTAATACGTATATTAACATGGTATTTTTTTCTTTCTCTTTTCCGCACCAACACACTCATAATTTATAAAAAAAAAAATGGTGGTGCCTGCATTAAATGATACGGAAATTAATTACGCTAGTTAATCAATATTTTAAGTATATTTTAATTTTAGCTCCTCTATAAACATGGTCTTTGTTTCAATAACAAGACTCTCACTCTCTCAAAGGTATTTAACCATCAAAGTGAGCGAGAGAGATAACTTTAATATGAAGCAATATGATAAAAATAAGCCAATAATAAGTTCGGCCCGCATACTTTGCTTGTATAGATAATCTAATACAAATCATTCTTTTCTTAGGCAATTTCTTTCCACAAGTGTCTCTTAAGAAAATATGTGTAGGATCATAAATATGCCCCATAAATAATAGATGAAATAATAGATAAATGGGAAAAAAGGATAATGGTAAAACAAATATTTTGTTCTATGTTACGAAAGAAAAATTCTCAGTACTTTTGAAGTGTCACTATGACGGTATTTAAGTCATTGAGCAACGTCCTGCTAATTACTGGTGGATACATAAACTCGGCATACAGAAGGATCTTGGTTGAACCACCGCCTTACTGTGAGTCAGTAATCCCTGCGATAAGGGCTAGGTGAAATTAAGTAACTGGGCTCGCATGTTTTATGAATTCTGTTGTAAAGTCACCGGCACCAATTAAACAGAACAAAACTCGATTATAGGCGTTTGAGCGGGTTTCCTAAACCGGACAGATTTTCTAAAATTTGCAAATAAGTAATTTAGACTTTAGCTAAAAGATATATGAATTAAAAAAGGGGGTCACTTGTTTTAGAGATTGGGCTTATGGAAGAACATCACTATTTGCTACAATGTTTTGAAAAAAACAACATCAACAACAAAAAAAAACATGACATTAAAAAATAAAATCGTTTCTAAATACTGTAACAGCATATTTAAATAGTATTTTAAAAATATTTTTATCACCATTTGTAACTTATTATGTATTCTTTAAGTTACAGATAAAAATACTGTCAAATACGCATTGAAAACACAAAACGTGCATAAAATCTCATTTGTGCCCGAACCAAAATGTATACAAAAACTATCCCAAAACTGTGATTTTTTATATATATTTTTCTATATATTTTTTTTTAACGGACAGATTTTCTTTATTTTTTCAGAGTCAGTTTTCTGATATAAATGCAAAATAAAATAATACATACCTCACCAGATTTGCTTTTTTAATTAAAACTGCTTTTTTTATTGAAATTTTAGCCAAATTTGCATTAAAACAGTAAAATGAAACTTTTTGTACATTCAAAATTTGGCAAATATACTTTTGATGATATTCTTAACACATGAATCTTAATATATTTTTTTCTTTTATTCTACTTAAAATAAAGGAGAAATTAAAAAAACAAAACATTTTTATCAAAATCAGCCGTAACCCGCTGAAACATCCTTAATAACTTAGCCAATTTTATTTGCCCATATTCAAATTAGTTTGGTAGAATTAGGTTTGGACCGTTCTGATTGTAACCAGATTTAATATACGTGTATAAAGAGTAAGGCAGTGTAAGATTAGTATAGTATTCCGGGCCCCTTTGGTCAAAGAATAAAAGGAATTACAGTATATCTTGACCCAACATCTTGAAAAGTTAGCTTATGATTAAGTATTTAATAAAGCACCATATTATTGATGCCATTTGGTTAAGTTTCGGAATATAAAATTAAAGTATTCTACATTTTTCAGAATTCACTCTAGCCGTGTATTGCATTGATAGATATTGCCTACTGTTATTGACTTTCCTCCTCATGAAACTACTTGTGGACATAATCTGTCTGAATGCTACGTGCATTAACTTCTGTCTGGGTTCATTTTCGTGTGTGTGTCTTTAGACATAAAGATCTCTTGCGGAAAAATTGTATTAGATTGCGCCTATGCACATGACAACTTATACAAAGGTTATCTGTTTGAACCTCGTTTGGACATAGAATCTTCATAGATTCCCCGGTTCCAAACCAACTGGTTTAACATAGAAACGATTTTGGTATAAGTCGAAAAAAAATGTTTTCGAATCTACGAAAGTAAAACATTTAAACTTACTTATTTCAATATTTATTTCGAAAAGTAAGAGTGTCACATTGTAGAAATGTAATTCCAGGCTAAACCTTATATTTAAATTAAACGACAAGCATTAAGCTATCAGTACCTTGTTAACTACATTGGCAAATCACCAGTCGAACCCGCAATTTTTCGCCTACAAAACTGACGTTCCAGCCACTTATCCATTAGTGAATTATCATTTCCTTGAACATCAAGGGTTAAAAAGCATAAACGTATATGGAAAAAAATATGTGTGATGTTGCTGAGAATAATTTAGACTGTTAGCCGATACTAGATTTTCGCCAAATTATTATTTCTATATCTGAAATCATTAAAACTGGAACACTCGTGTTTTTCTTTTGCGCATTAATGTGTTATTACGGAATGGAGAAACTTCACGTCAACATTCGTATCTTTACTTTACCTTATTTAATGAGAAGAACGTGTGCAGGGAATTGTAGTAAAACCCAGTTAAAGGCCCATTATATTTCATAATGGTTCATTTTCATGAAAAAAAGTATAAAAACATTGACAAATGATACATAATGTGCAAATATGCTGTAAAATAACAGTTAAACGCAATACGCAATCAAATATTTTAGATAGATGTCAAAATACGTTCATTGTTTATTTTGTATTGGCGAGTATTCCCGAAGGCAGTCATTTATTGGAAATATTTTGATTTTGAAAAAACTGTCCTCAAATCACAATTAATTTATTTGCTACGTCATCAATTTATGAACTCGCGATTCGTTAATGTTAATGTCCGGAAAGTCTTTATATATTGACGAAGACATGCGCATTTCGCAAATTGTTTTTTTTTTTTTTTTTTTATCTTATTTATCTTTAGTATCTATTTATGCATTGTAGTAATGTTGTCGTCAACGAGTAAGTGCAGATTGCATCTCGTAACAAATCTGTAGCACACACGTAACTTTATTGTCCGAAGAATATACACTGCTTTTGGAAGAATAATGGGCCTTTTACCTACTGAAGACATGCCTTTTATCTTAATTTTAGCCACTTTTAAAAAATAGCAGAATTTGGTAGGTAGTAGGGATAGTCTCTCTGAATTTCTTCAACTATCCTCACTATATTAACTATATTCAATTATCCACTTAGAATACATCAGGATAAATTGAAAACGGGAAGAAAATTATTAAAAAAAATACAAAACCAGTCATATTTTTTGTTTCAAACTAAGTTTCTTTCATTATCGATATCTGTGAAATTGTCAAGCAGAACCCATGTTTTTTATATCTGCGTAAGTCCCTTCTTGAGCACGAAGCAATTATCACTTTTATTGTGGCACTCAGACACCATAATAAGTACATAATTTTTTGCAGACAAAACATTCAATCTTGATTGTGGTTTAACCGGGGGTGGTGGAAGTGTTTCAGGAGATATCTAGATTTATCATAGGACATTGTTCATAGTAATGAGCGTAGTTACGACGATCAGGTGGATAGAAGGATACACTTACTCGCCATGTGATTTTATACATGAAAAAGTGCGTAAAATATTAACCGTCATACAATATTTTGAGAGATACGTTAACATTTGAAATATTTTAATTAGGTGTGCTAAACTAAAAGTTAGCGCGTGTTTTCTTTTAAAAAATATTTTTTTAAAACTCTTTAATACATATATATATATATATATATATATATATATATATATATATAATATTCATTGTGAAATAATTTTTATTCCAGTTACTTTAAGGTACACTATACTATAGCTTATTTATATATAGATGAGTAAAGATATTTGTTTTCTTCTTACGAGCAGTGTATGTGATACGTATTTGTGTACCTCACTTCTTAATTCTTGAGTATCTTACACGATTTTATATTTCTGTACTTTTGCCTCTTATTAAAAGATATACGAACTCAAGGTAGGGGGTCACCATGCTCGATGTAGCTTATGATAAAACATCACTCTTTTCTAACATAAGTTGAAAAAAATGGAAATATTGCTTTCTAAATATTTTAATAACATATCAAAATGGTAGTTTCAGAATTTTTTATCATAATTTGTAACTTATAGTGTGTATAATAAGGTATAGGTTAAAATACTGTCAAACATGCACGGGAAAAACACTACGAACAAAAATAGTCATTGTGTCTGGACTAAAATACAATGTGTGTGCAAAAACTACGAAAGCTATGAAATTCTATAAATATTCTTCTTGATGAAAAAATAAATCGACGATTCCCTTTTTTTAGATTCAATCCTCTTATATTAAGTTTTTTTGTTGTTGTTTTTTTATATGTTTTCCTCAACACGTTGTTTGTTTCGTTTTTAAAAAAATGATTTCTAATGAAACTTTAACCAAATAGTTAAATGTGACATTTAGGGCCCCAATAGTTGGAAAATAGTCTTTTGATAGTGTTTTTAAAACAGGCTTTAAATTTGGGGTTTCCTTTAACATTCTACTAAAATGAAATGAGAAGAAAAAAACTTAGTGCTGAAACGTCCTTTAGATATGTCAGCTCCGCCTTATTTCACAACTTGATAACTGTAACTTATCTCGTTGATAAGCTTATTGATGTTAGGGATGCCCTTGGATGTAGAAACAATCGTATGCCGTGTCCAACGGAAAGTGTCACCTACATTGAGTTCGAAGCGATTTCTTATAATACTACATTTATTTATATTCGTTCGATGATACAGGTGGTGGCCAATATGGTTATTATAGACAAGCCCGCCATGCATGTATTGTTATATCCCTATATAAGCTTTTCAGGAACATCATGCTATATGATTGGATATTGCACGATCTTTATAACGGTCAACTTGTCAATAAGTGTTGCAGTTATTGACCGCTTTACAACTTCCATAAAATTATTTCTAATTGCCAATATATGGACATTAAAATCTAACTTTGAAACTTTTCGTTCCTGTATTGATCATTGCTTTTTGGAAGATCGCAAAAAGTCAGTGTTCAACCGAAAATTTTAAGATAAACAGAAATATTCGATAAAGAGAGCAGCAACTTGATAAATAACACTACATACGAGCTATCATTGTAGCTTAATTGTCAAGCCTAAGTCAAAAGAGTCGATTACAAATACTAAAGAAAACATAAGATAACATTGACATAGTGTAGACTAACTCAAATGGTACATAGTGTGCAAATATCTGCTGTAAAATGAAGTTTAGTAATTTAGATGGATGTCGAAATACGCTCATTGTTTACATTTTGTATCGATGAGTATTCCAGAGGACGGTCTGTAATCAGAAATAATTTGAATTTGAAAGACCGTCGTCGAATCACAAATTGTTTATCTGCTACCTCATCAATTTATCCACTCGTAATTCGTAAACGGAGTCATATGGAAAACTAAAATTGACGAAGATATGCAGAGAATGCAAAAAAAGTTGTTGTTTTTTGTAAACAATCAAAAGATCTGAAGGAAATGGTTCTTTGTTATTTGTGCATTGTAGTAACGTTTTTTTCAACGAGAATGTAGATTTCATCTTTTAACAAATCTGTAGCACACACATCTCTTTTCTGTCCAAAGAATATACACTGCTTTTGGGGGAATAAAGGGCCTTTAAAAATAGAAATACATTTTAAAATAAATAAATAAACAACAGATATGTTTGCAATTTGAAAGGAATACAACAGTCTCGCTGAATTTCTTTTCTTAGCGTAACCTGCAAATTGATATTTCAGAGCATCGCTATTCACATTTGGTTAACGAATCAAAATATTGAATAATGTCGCATATAAGGTTTAACTGAATAAACATTTTCTTTTTAAAAACATTCCATAGAACTCTGGAGAAAAATACAGCGCATCGAAGTCCTTTTCCATGTTATTTCCTATTTATTATATTAATTTATCACAAGTTTTGAAAAAAGAATATTAAACTCAATATTGAAACCTATCTGTACCGTAAGCCGGTGATATTCTTTTATAGTCGTGAATCAAATACCAATATTTTCGCAATATATACACTGTATTAAAACACGTTCTGAAATGTTTGTAATTCTCGTGATTTTCCGAAGGTTTGTGCACGTTTTTTTTATGAAATGTAAAGTAGGGAAAATCCTGTTACTGGTGCAATTCACCGGATGGCAATATTTATTTTGCAACTACATCATCTTTCTTTGCATTCCGAATTCTTTAGGTACTTCGAATGTGAACGAACTGTAATTACATTTTATGTGATTTCTGTAATATTTCTTCCCAGATTTTCTCTGTCAAATTATTTATAATTCCCGTTATCAAATCATAGATTTATTACGAATAACAGTGACAAGTCAGTGTCTTAAAATAGCATGAAATGAAATTGATTGCACTTCGTGTTTCACTAACAATTATATTTCAGCACTATCGCCAGTATGGATAACCAATAAACCGAGAGCTGTGATTGTTATTGCTCTCTTCATATACATTTCTTGGTCAGAAATGGTAAAGGATGGTGCATTTCTTATAAGTTCTACAGTCTTTTAGTGTGTTAATCTTAAATTAAAGACATTTTCCTTTGCTGTGGCTGTATGAACGATATGTAATAGAATACCGCACTCATTGTATAAGGCTTTCAACTCATGTATAGAAAAATATGCATTTTTTCCAAATGTTCTTTGGAAACATATATTTCTGATACCATTTCTAAAGGTTTCATGCGATCTTTTAAATATATCTATATCATTTCGTTGATGCAACTCACTAATAGTCTTTATCGTCTTCCGAATTTATGCTTACGCTTGCCTTTGGAGGTTCGTTTTTAACCTGATTCTCCAGCGAAAGTCGACATGCTGGCTTCAGTCCTCCTTTTTATGGCAGTATATTTGGTAAGCACTTGAATTTTTAAGGGAACATAGCACAATTGTTTAAACATCCATTACTCAAAAGTCAGGGTCACAATTGAATATTAAAAGTTACATTTTTTATGAGATATCTTGTCCTCGTGGTAACTTAATTTTGTTGTTAACGTATCATTTTTTTTTATTTTTTTTTTAAGCTAATAATTACTTACGTGATGAACTTGAGATAGACATCAAACATTACAATATGAACATGCAACTAGCAACTGTTTTTTGTGCAATTTTTACATCTCTTGTCATTATGTTCTATTATGTTATTTTAAATTGACTGGAAAACATATGACAGCGTAATTAATTTCAAGCATGTACAGACGGCAATCTGACATTGCATACACATTAACATAATCTACTCAATATGGTCAATTATAAAGACATTTTTTCCAAAAACAATATTATTTTGATTCACATTCCTCTCTTGAAAACTTAATTAAAAGATACTTGAAATTATTGGTAATAAAAGAAATCACTTTTATTCTTAATTATTTCATTAAAAAGATATCGAATAATAAGGTAATTAAGTGTCTAAGCAATTCATGGCAAATATACACACCATAAGAGCAAACGGTTAAAACAGATTTGTTTGTATGTGTGTTTTTTTTTAAACTGTTGCGGCGTTAACTATTTTGGGGCGTTTAAGTT
Organism: Solen grandis; assembly: GCA_021229015.1. NCBI lineage: Eukaryota > Metazoa > Mollusca > Bivalvia > Adapedonta > Solenidae > Solen > Solen grandis. The sequence goes on along the minus strand of JAIFHC010000364.1, from coordinate 27,437 downwards.
AAAATTAGTTATATTTATTTAACTATCAAAAAACGACTATGTACTCACTAGGAAGGCACAATGAAAACAGACTAATGTGCTTGATTTTAATATTGGTATGAATAATTATATATTCCAAAACCTATCAACGGAGAATTACTTTAGGTAGATTCTATAAACATGTTATACGAAAAGTTTAGAAACCAAGATCATGGTGTTTGGAAATAAAACTTCTTCAAATAGGATTATTCTTTGTAAGTATATTATGTTTTAAAATTTCCTTTTATCAATTTAAATGATACTTACTTAATTCTATTCCGGTTGCTGTTTTCATAGCTATTTATTGATATACACGAACTTCCATTCTTAGTATGTTGCTATTTTAGTTTCTTGTTTCAGAAATTGTTTTAACACGGAAATAAAAGGCAACGAAATTTACAAATATGAAAATGTATGTATTGATATCACTGGTGAAAGTTTCCCTTGGTATTTCTAATGGCTTTCTGTCTTAAATGGAAAAAATAAATTTGGAGATTTCACAGTTAACGGCAGAACATTTAGTCGCCTTTTCTCTGTTCATGTAGTTTTATTTTGACTGGTATATTCTGTGTATTTTGTCAGTAAGATCTTTATCAAGACGTGTATCTGTGCTACATTTACACTATATAGTCACATTTTATATACAATACGAGAAAAACTGATGGATGTTTGAGAAGGGCTCTTAATCCAAACATCTTCATCTTAAAGTATATTCCGGCAATGAAAACAATCTAATATCAGTTGATGAAAGCAAAACAAACTATGCCACTTTTTTTTACCCATTTCAGTTACATTGAGAAAGTAATGCTAATTTCTGATTTGTCTGTGCTGTTCCCAAGTTTTGGAATGTATTCGTTACCAACAGTATTTAAAAAGTTAAAGTAATAAATGAATTAGATAAATTCGAAAAACAAATTATTGATCATAATTACAATCACAATTATACACAAGTTTCATCGATTAAATGTAAATACTGCAAGCTACTTAAGAATTTGCCCCTTGAGGCAACGCTGACATTTTACACAGGTATTCTAAAAATGATTTAGTAAATGTACATGGAATAACCGGGTATGTTTCCATTGTGAATTGTATAATTAGATAAAAAAAAATGTCCCAATTTTTAAATTTATACTGTCGCAAACTGATTTCCATGATGTGCTTTATGTATGTATTTGTCTTAGTTACCGATACAGTATTAACGTAATTATCATAATGATTACTATGGCCTTTTAGCGTTTGTTTTTCCACCTTTTTAAACGAAAGACTTAAAATGATATTACTAAACATTATGAACATGCTGAGACTAGACTACTTCATTTCATAATATGACGATAAATATTATCAGTTAGTGTAATTTAATCATAACTTATATCTGATATCATATATAGAAATCTTAACGCAAAGAACCTAACATTAAAATCCAAAAACTTCAATGCATGTCAATATTTTACACATTTAAGTATATAGCACACATATAGCCACAGCCCATATCTTGCCACTGAAGACAATCAAAAATGAAAATAGTTCACCAAGAGTTTTTTTTTCAAGTTTTATCTAATAGGGAGAGATAATCTGTATTTAAGTTAAGTATTTGGGAAATATACATTTTCTGTGCATATGAAAAACTGAATTTGTGTTTAGAGAAAACTTGGTAGAAAATGCATTAAATGAATCTGTTGCAAATTTCATGAAAAAGAATCTTAACTATATCATAGACAAATGGAGAAGTCACTACTTTTAGTTTGCAGGGGAGATAACTCATGACAACAAAATTATCAAGGGGAGGTAATAAAAGCGAGTGTCACATGTCAAAACATGTCAATTTGTCCCTAAGATTTCCATTGTTTGACAATTCATAAGCTTATATTGTGAAATTATATGCATGGCTTTGATTAAATTGATGGCTATTAGGGTTCTAATACATTAAAATGCTATTAATATAGAGATCAGTAATCTTCCGTTGGTGATACATGATCAAAACTACACACACGCATGCATTATGCTGAAATTTGGATGCCTTAATTTAAGATGTAAATGAAAATAAATTTAATTAGGTTTCCTTACCGCCTTAAATATAGGCATCCCAATTCGATGAGATCAATCTATATTTTCGCAGATCCATTAACGTCACCAAGTATATAAACATGGCATTTTATTGTAATCACAAATTATTTTCTCTCTACACACTCCTAATTTATAAAAAAAAGTTGGTTCTTGCATTAAATGGTAAAGAAATTAATTACGTTAGTTAATTAATATATGTATGTTTTTAATGGTTACTTTAATTTCAACTATATAAACATGGGTTTTGTTACAATCACATATCTCTCTTTTAAAAGTATTTAACCATCAACGAGAGCGAAAGAGATAAAAGGAAGCTACATGAGAGTAAACCGATAATCAGTTCGGCCCACAAACTTCTCTTGTATAACTGATTTAATACAAATTGTTCTTTTCATAAGCAATTTTTCCACAAGATAAGAGTTTGTTAATTAGGAAAATATGTGTATGACCATAAACATGCCCTTCAAATAATAAATAAAATAACAAATAAAAACAAATTTAGGTTATTGGTAAAACAAGTTTTTTGTTATATGTTAAGAAATAATTCTCAGTACTATTGAAATGTCATTGCGACGGTATTTAAAGTCATATAGCAACGTCCTGCTAATCACTGGTGGAAACACACACTCAGTATACAGAGGGATGTTGGTGGAACCACTAGCCTACTGTGAGTCAGTAACCATTACCAAGATTAGAACCTACAACGATAAGGGACTATGTGAAGTTAAGTCACAGGGCTTCCATCTGTTTATAATTGTGTAGTAAAGTCACCAGCACCATTATGCAGAACGGTGTTCCAGTAATAACTAAACCACTTTGGGTTGCCCATACTTAAACTAAAGTTGGTAGATGTGTTTATTGCGTAAATCTAAATAACCTAGGACTTATGTCACTACTATCCAACATTAGGCTTGGGCTTGGACTGTATTGATTGCAATGATTTTTTGTGACTAGAATTAATATTTATGTATAAAAGGTAAGACGGTGTAAGATTAGTATAATATTAATAACTACTTTGGTCAATCCCATTACTACTAGAAATAAAAAATAACCATATATCTTGATCCAACATCTTAAGAAGTCAGCTTATGACTAAGCATTAAATAAAAGGAGCCTCGTTTATATGTCACAAGTGTTGATGCCACTTTGTTTAGTTTCAGAGTAGAGAAAATAAAATATTCTATAATTGATTCTAACATTCCCTCTAGCCTTGTTTTGCCTTGACAGAAATTGTCTACTGTTATTGACATTCCTCCTCATGAAACAGCTAGTGGACATAATCTGTCTGAATACTACTTGCAGTAACTTCTGTCTGGGTTCAATTTTCGTGTGTATGTCATAAGACATAAAAAGCTCTTAGCAGAGAAATATCAAAGATACCATAAGTATGTATTTAGAATTTTTATTATTTTGCACTTTTGCACAGAAATAACATATATGACTGCGTATCCAAAGGTTATAGGTTCAAACCCAGTTGGGACATAGAATGTTCGTGCCAAACCCAGTGAGTTAACCTAGAAACCGTTTCAGTATAGCTGGAAGAACTTGTTTTCCGATTTCCGATCGACGAAAATAAACCATTTAAACTTTTTCATTTTAATATTTATTTCGAGAAACAGTTTTCAATTGCAGAAATGTCACATATGGCCAAACTCTTTAGTTATATTGGTCTACAAGCATAGAGCTATCAGTACCTTGTTTACGACATTTGCATTTCGCCACTGATAATCGAACCCGCAATCATTCTCCCCCAAAATGGATACTCCAGCCACTTGTCCATCAGTGAATTATCATTTCCTTAAACATCGAGGGCTTAAAAGCATAAACGTTTATGAAAAAAAAATATGTGTGATGTTGCTAAGAATAGTTTTGACAGCCGAAACAAGTTTTTAGCCAAAATAATTTCTCATCAGTTGGCATTAAAACCGGAACAATCGTGTTTTTCTTTCGTGCATTTGTCGCAATTATTTAATGAGTGGTTACCAAATGGAGAAATTTCACGTCAACATTCGTCCCTTTGCTGTACCTTATTTAATGAAAGGTAACATGTGAAGGGTAATGGAGTAAAAACTAGCTAACCTGCAGAAGAAAAGCCTTTAATCTTGATTCTAAACAATATCGCAAAATCTCTAAAAACAGAATTCGGTAGTTAGGAATGGTCCCTCTGAATCTCTTCTTCTATCCTAACCGTAAATTAGCATATACATCAGGATAAATTGAAAACGAGAAGAAAACTATTAGGAAACTACAAAGGCGGTCGTATTTTTTGTTTCAAATTAAGCTTCTTTCATTAACGATATCTGTGAAAGTGTCAAGCAGAACACATGTTTTTTATATCTGCGTAAGTCCCTTCTTGAGCACGAAGCAATTATCACTTTTATTGTGGTACTCAGACACCTCGATAAGTACATAATTGCATTTGTAGACACAACATTTAATCTTGATTGTGGTTTATCCGGGGGTGGGGAGAAATGTGATTTATCGTAGGACACTGCATTTCTGGATTACGACAATCAGGTGGAAGAAACAAATACCTTTACTTGCCATGTGGTTCTAATACATGTTATATCCATATTAAATTGGGTGTATCCAAAAATGCCCTTTAAGAAATATGAATGAATGAATTTATAGTATGCTATTCTTTTTTGCTGTTGAAGTCAAATACATGAACATATGGCATTTTGACATCAAATTTATCATTCAATAAAAATAATAGTATATCTTTCGAGAATTTCATGTTATGCTTTTGTGAATTAATAGCGCATATTTTCATTTAGATATTGTTTGCTTCAGCATCAAGAGTGAAACATTTTTTAAATCATAAAATATCAGTATAATAGTTATTCTGAGTTATTCTGAAAAACATCGCATGTATTTATCCTTGTTATTTTAAGCTACATTGTATTTATGCTTATTTGATACTGATGAGTTAAGTTTTTTTTTCTTTATGAACCGGAAATGTATTACGTATTAGTGAAGCTCATTTCCTTCTTTTCTCTCTTATACAAGATTTCTGAACCAATCAAACGAACTTATAGTCAAATTTTACGTTATTATAAGAACAGTTAAAGAGTTACTATGATCTTTTAAAAAATATGTTGATATGCAAAAATAAAATTTTGGTATGAAGAGGGGCACCTAGACAAATGAAATCTGTCAAAATTATCAGTTTTTATGAACCATTCAAATTTGAAAATGATATGTTGATACATTTTAAGGTAAAAACTTTATATAAATTAAAAATGTAACACTGTTTATTTTGTTAAAAGATGAACATCGATAAATGTCCGTCGTCCATCCGTCCTTTCGTCGTCAACAATTAGTTTGTTTGCACTCTAGTATCTTCATTTCTTAAGCAATCATCTTCAAACTTTATGACAGTGTTTATTACCGTTATCTCTTGGCCAATTTCTATTATGGCTTATATCGGCTAATACGGTCAGGAGTTATGCCCCTTTTAATATTAAAAAATGCAAGATTTCACTTTGTTTGCACTCTAGCATCTTCATTTCTTAATCAATCATCTTCAATCTTTATGACAATATTTAAAGGCATATTCTTACGGCCAGGTTCGATAATGGCTGATATCGGTTAATACGGTCAGGAGTTAAGCCCCCTTTAATATAAAAGAATGCAAGATTCACTTTGTTTGCAGTCTAGCATATTCATTTCTTAAGCAATCATATTCAAACGTTATGGCAATGTTTATTACTATAGTTTCTTAACCAGGTTCGATTATGGCTGATAATGGCCAATTAAATCAGGAGTTATGCCCCTTTTAGTATTTAAAAATGTCAGATTTAATTGTTTGCACTCTAGCATTTTCATTTCTTAATCCATCATCTACAAACTTTATGACAGTATTTTTAGCAATATTCTTTCGGCCAAGTCGATTATGGCTGATATCTGTAAATAAGGTCAGGAGTTTTGCCATTTTAAATATTAAAAAATGCAAGATTTTACTTTGTTTGCAATCTAGCATCTTAATTTCTGAAGCAACCATCTTCAAACTTTAAGACAATCTTATTGCCATAATCTCTTGACCAAGTTCGATTATGGCTGAAACAGGCCAATTAGGTCAAGAGTTATGCCCCTTTTAATATTAAGAAATGCCAGATTTCACTTTGTTTGCACTGAAGCATCTTCATTTCTAAAGCAATCATCTTCAAACTTCATGACTATATCTATAACTATAATCTCTTGGCTAAGTTCGATTAAAGCTGATATCGGCCAATTTGGATAGGAATTGTGGCCTTTTTAAAATTAAAAAATGCCAGATTTCACATTGTTTTCACTCTAGCATCTTCACATCTTAAGCAATCATTATCAAACTCTATAATAATGTTGATAGCCATACCCTCTTGGCTAAGTTCAACTATGGCTGGTATCGGATAATAAGGTCAGAAGTTATTGCGCTTTAATTAATAAAAATGCCAGATTTCATTATTTACACTTAGAACCTTTTCATCGTTTCATCGATAATTTTAAAGCCATAATCTATCAGTCAAGTTTGACTTCAAATTTTGATCACAGGTACTGTTTGGTTTGTAGAATTGAAATGATCTCCTGGATTATGTATTCAGTACAATTATGTTTTAATTTAGTAAATTGTACAGGCATTGAAGGCAGTTTTTCTCAGGTAGGCGACTTCAGGGCAATCTTGGCCCTCTTGTTTTCATAAATGCGTTATTGTTTTTGTGCATCCCAATCCAAACCATAACTTTTTTACCCTAAAATATAATTTTAAGAGTTTTTCAATTGTGTTTACACTTTAATTATGGAAAGTAAGTGGAATTTCTGCTTCTTTGCAAGCCATATAAAAGTCCCTTGAATTTGCCTTTCAAAATGGCCGCCTAAAGTAGGAATATTCACTCATGTGAGAACTCTCTGTAAGCGGGTGCCTACGGTCCGGATGTTCCTGTTAATTCGGAAAGCTAAACTCGTGCATCGTGAGGAAGCAAGAAGTTGAATTTGATTAAGGTAATCCATTCATTATTAAGTTGTGATCTTAAGCAATGTTATTTACTCGAGTGAAATATTGCCTCTACATCCAAAGTTAAGCCATTTTTGTTTAAGTTGGAGAGGGTGAAATCAAACATTTCGTTGTGAAATGATAAAATATAATGTGTAATTATATTGCAGTTATCCAACCAATAGCATTTGGAGACCTTTCTTTCAATGAAGCATGTATAGTGATGTTTTGATGCGATAACACATCCTGTCAAATTATCCTGGCATTGGGTGTACCAGTTCTGGAATTATCCATATGTGATGAGTACCAAATACCAGTACCTTTAACGATTTTGGATTACCGCGACCCGGGATGGAAGCCGTGACTTTCCGTTTAAGCGGCGAACGCTCAAATAATTTGGTCGATTTGAATTTTGTCATCAAATTAACTTGAGAAGCTTGATAAAATTGATTTATTTTTAATTTGGTCCACAGTACTTTATCGTGAGAAGTAATTGGTCCTTACAAATGGGATTTGACTTAATTGAAATTTATCTTTGTCTTTCATAATTAAACCAAGAATACATCTAGATATGCATCGTTTCTTTTACTGCGCCACTATTTTCCAATATCGCTACCTTAACTGGCAGCAGCTCAAAATTCGAAAATCAGCCGGTGCAATCATCTTTATCAGCGATCTATGACATCGTATGCATAGTTTCAATCTGATGCATCTAAGTTGAACTATATGTAACACAATAATACATTTTGACTGGAAACGAAATAAAGTAGCTATTGTCTTTTAAGAGCGCCCTTCAGACATTCCATTGTTATAAGAATTGCTGCTAGCTTCAGGAAAGTCATACAATCTCTTATTGATAAGATAACGAGAAAGAGACTTTACCTGAAGTTTTTGTTTGATTGAATTATGTGGATTAAGTTTATGTCGTCAATAACACTGTTCCATCAAACTAGTCTGCTTATAAACGAGCTCATCCGAAGAGGAAAGTTGTGACATGATTTAGCAAGCTATTTTCAGGTGGAGGAAGACCTCGAGTACACAGAGGTATCCGGGTAAAACCACGTGACTACCGTATGCAGCTTAAAGGCTAAACCAAAATGACCTAGCCAGAAAAGCCATTTGATTAAGCCCCCCTATTAGTACTTTCTGGCGGGAATTTTTAAATGTCACGAAAGCTTAAGTGAGTAAAACCTTTCTGTTTCTAAACTGATTTTGTTAAAATATATCTAATTCTAATTCTATAATACTAATTCGAGAGCATTACCACGTTCTTGTTTTTTTTTTTCGCATACACCTCGAACAAACTCTCAATTTAACCTGCCGAAATTTCCGACACAATATAAACATATTTAACTTATACTGAGCTTGTAATTCTCTCATATGTAAGTTGTACAGACATAGTATAATGATAATAATAATACGAAGAAGAAATCAGCAACTACGGAAAAAGGAGAATTCTTAAACATGATTCGAACTTGTTTCTGTGTTTTTTGTCGTTTATTGTAAGCTAATATCTTATTATACTCGTTGTCGTAGAAAAAAACAATTTTTCTTGAAGATATATACTATCATGATAAATTGTGAAATAAAATAGAACTTAAGAATAAAAAACAACAACAAAAAATAAAATTTTAAAAAAACAACAACAATAAAACATAAAAACAACAATCTCCAGTCTGCCATTCTCGTGTAATGAACAACGGTTTTGAACTAGCTGTTTGGAGTAAAATATTTCATGGTTGCGTTAATACAATTCTGCTTTTTGATGTAATTCATGTTGACAGCCAGTCGCATGATTTGTGTGTTAGTCCATCAATTTCACTGCATTAATTTTGCCAATCTTTGGAACTTCTGACGTGAACGACTGTAATAAAAATTGATGTGATTTCTTTAATATTTCGTCGCATTTCATTTTCTGTAAAATGAATCCAATTTCCCTTTAGTGCATCACGGTCATTATACGAATTGTAATTGTGGTTTTGTGTTCTTAACTGACATTAAGATAATTTTATTGTTCATTTATATTGCATGTTGCATTGATGTTGCTAACCAGATCTAACAGTACGTTGAGAGCAGCCATAAAGTGTCGCAAGCTTAGTAAAGCAAATGGGGAAAAATGCTTTTTCAGTTGTTCGGTTTATAATCTAGTGCTCAGTTGACTTAAATTATTGACAGTTTTGTACAGTCATCTCTTTAAATCCACGGTCACAATGTGCGGTCACGCACAGAATAAACGTAGTTTATGTGCAACTATGGTAAAATAGGTTGAAGTAGGTCAAAGTACGAGGCCCTCGCAATTTCGAAACAGGCTCAAATTTGGCCAAAGAGGAATAATACACATAGTTTTTGTAGGGCGAAGTATGTGTAAATAAGGCCAACTACGCTAAATAAGGAGCAAAATGGCTAAGGTTATCTAGGGTCGCTTAGCATCTAACTAGGAGCATAGTGCGGTCGTCACAGCAGGGTAATGGCACACTAGCTCATTGTAAATATATTATGAACATGTAAAAAAAACACCTGGGCTTTCAAAGGCCAAACCATGTATTTCTTAAAGCTCAAACTACGGCTGAACTACGTCTAACAACGTTCAAGTAAGGTCAAAAACAGCGATCCCTCTTTTCCGTCCACTTCGTGCATAAGATGTGACCGCGGCTTAAGCCTGACGCCTAGCACCGGGAACAGAATTGGGTATAGTTAGAAAGTTACATTACTTAATCTAATTAAAATTTTAACATGATTTGTATCTTTCTCTCTCTACAGAAAATGAAATTCTAATAGGACCCGCATCTCTCTCTCTCTCTCTCTCTCTCTCTCTCCGGAAAGAAGGTCGTTGGGAGCTTCGACCTCGTGACATAATCCTCACCTGAACTCCAGACCTGTGTTTAAATATACAACAAAATATTTCTTGAACTTAATTTGGTTTGTCAGAGCAACAGTTTTCCTAAATTGGTGGATCATTTTCTGCATACCTATATTCATACCAAACTCTTTGTCTTGTGGTAAAGATAACCGTATATGTAATAACAAATAATTTAGTATTCTTAAAAATCTGCAATTAGTGATTATAATGATCCGTCAAAAATCATTAATACACACACCTTCTTAGAATACTTGATATTGTTATATATGTCCTATACAACTTTTCGTTCTAGTAGACATTTATATTTGCCATTCAACGTTTTGGCAGCGCATCCTCTGTGTTTCTCAAGAAAAAAGTGATGCGTCAACTGAGAAACCATGCTGTTAAGGCTAAATTATAAACAACTGGTCCGCTGTGACGCTTGTATTTACAGATGATAAATTTCATTCTGCGGCCAACAGAAGCCTTTTAGCGGGATATACGGAAGTAGCAAAATCATAGAGTTTAGACACTTTGGGGTTTATGATTATAACGCATATTAAATTAGTTTCTGGTTCTTAAAAATGGCATCAGGAGATAGTTCCTTGTGTAAAACATTTTGATTCTTTTGAAACAATAAGCAAAATGTACATTGTCATTATCAATGCAATTTATACTCAAGGACTTTAAAAAAACACCTTGGAAAAATGTAGAATATTTTATTCAGTGTTTTACTTGCAATTTTGATTATCTAAATATGTATGGAAGCTTCTTTCAACAATATATCATGTTTTACTTGTATTACTTTAAAGTCCTTGAGTATAATCAGATTCTCATTATTTACACTATTTTATATTATACTTAATAAAGTCATAAATGCTCACCATACAAATTCAATTACTACATGCATGTAGACCAAAAGATTGTATATACCACGATTCTTGTGCTTACTAAAGTGAAAATGTACACAATATAATTGTAAACAAATGCTTAAGAGACCAGCTTCCAGTGAAGTTATTAATAAAATACTTCATACTGACATTAGATTGTCCTTGCAAAATGAATGATAAACACTGTTTGCACACATAAAATGTGTGACTGCAATGCCGTAGCAATATTGATATTTTTGTTCTGGTTGTGGTCTACTCTTAAGATAATAGTTTGGAGGACAAAACAGTTGCAGACAGAACAATTACAGACAGAACAATTACAGACAAAACAATTACAGACAGAACAATTACAGACAGAACAATTACAAAACAATTACAGACAGAACAATTACAGACAGAACAATTACAGACAGAACAATTACAGACAAAACAATTACAGACAGAACAATAACAGACAAAACAATTACAGACAAAACAATTACAGACAGAACAATTACAGACAGAACAATTACAGACAGAACAATTACAAAACAATTACAGACAGAACAATAACAGACAAAACAATAACAGACAGAACAATTACAGACAGAACAATTACAGACAGAACAATTACAGACAGAACAATTACAAAAACAATTACAGACAGAACAATTACAGACAGAACAATTACAAAACAATTACAGACAGAACAATTACAGACAGAACAATTACAGACAGAACAATTACAGAACAATTACAGACAGAACAATTACAGACAGAACAATTACAGACAAAACAATTACAGACAGAACAATTACAGACAAAACAATTACAAAACAATTACAGACAGAACAATTACAGACAGAACAATTACAGACAGAACAATAACAGACAAAACAATTACAAAACAATTACAGACAGAACAATTACAGACAAAACAATTACAAAACAATTACAGACAGAACAATAACAGACAAAACAATTACAAAACAATTACAGACAAAACAATTACAGACAGAACAATAACAGACAAAACAATTACAAAACAATAACAGACAGAACAATTACAGACAGAACATTTTATCGCCCATTTATTGTTCTCGTTAGACTAGTGTATATCGGCAGCAACAAGAGGTTTTCTTTTACGTAAAAGGATTTATCCCCTAAGGTAAAACGTTTCGGTTTGAAAGCTTTTATCAGCACTTATATTTTTCTTTAAGTTCCGCTTTAAATCTTCATTCAAGGTCTGTAAGAAAGGAAACTGGTATTATGCTCTTGCCATTTTCAGGAAAAGAATTAAAAAAAACTCAAGTAAGTTTACAGCAATTATGAAAGAAAGCTGCTATCACAAATGTCTGTAATTCTATCTTTTACGTGCTTTTCGGAAAAAAGCACGTTCTTGCATCTAATTTCCGTGTATAATTATAGACGCGATATTTTTCTTCGAAGCCATTTTTTCTATATAAGTAAATATCCATATCAGTTGTAGGATTGGTCTTGAAAATATTGTTAATTTTCATCACGGTGATACTTTTAGGATCGCTTTACAAACTAATTTTCTAGGATACTGGGCTTATTCTAAATATTATAAATGATAATATTGTATTATACGTTAATGTTAATACTTATTACTTCTTCTTCTCTTTTTTTCTTCGAAATAGTTAGTCAAAACAACTACCATCCAAATATAGTCATGGGAAACTTTTATTGTGTATCACTGACATTGTATAATACTATGTATATGTTTTTGTGTTGACGATGTACATTGTAAATGTTGTTAGACACAGATTTATTGATTTAACGTTCAGCATTTTGTTAATTTCAACTTCACACATAATGTATATTAAGTGACCTTAAAGCAACAGCGTTAGACAGAGCAATTAACAAGACAACCGGAAAGGACATTTGGTTTAAAGTATATTTCAGAAAATGTATGGTTGCAAAAGTCTCTTCTTTTGAAATCATACTGGTCATAAAACAACAGACGAGTTGATGCCAATTAAGAAACGTAAAATATCCCAATATATATTATAAATGAACTAACACAATATAGAGGTGACAATAAAGATAAAATAAACAAAACCACGGAAACAGGACAATACTTAATATAGAGTTACCGCCTTGGAACGGTCAGTCAGTAAAAGGACCGACGTTGGTGCTTTAACAAGGTTTAAAGAGGCATAATATGTTTCCGAAAGAAATAACATAATTGAAATATTAAAAACTGAAGTGCACACTGTGCATTTATTGATATTGTATAGTAATATTTTGTCGAAATCAGAGTGATTTCAATGCAGACCTATAACTGGTAATAAGTGTTAAAAAACCCTCTAGGAACATTATTATTAAGATACATAACCTTGAACGTAAGAGTGCAAACCGAATGTCAGGTCGACCTCCGATCCATCGTGGGAAGAGATTGAAGTAAGTTTATTCCAATCCAATCCTTTTTTATCATAAGTGAAAGAGGTCGTAAAACGCTTTTTATAAGAAATTTGCTTTGACAAAGAATTTCTCATCTGAATAAATTTAAATATAGCCATGGATTGTCGCAAACTAGACATTTTATTTCCTGTTCCAGAGATATAGCTTTAAATTGCATTTGCTTGGTCAAGGCTAGCGTCGCTCAAAATCAAGAAATATCTACAGACGGCGCCTGATGGATTACTTTTTCTTTTATTTATCAAATTACGTTTACAGCTGGCACTTATAGAAACTCACTGTAACTGAATTAAGGTTCCCTAGCGTCAAGGTCATTGTTATGAAAAACATACGAATGCACCATTACTGGATGGTTAACTCTGATAACACGGTTGTATATGAGAATATGAGTAGAGTGCCAGATCGGAGACGCTTCTGCGTAATTACACAATCAAAACTGTGCTATCTTAACAGATACTCACTCAGCAAAATAAAACGTATTCACTAGAGATTTGAAACTGTCCGAAATAACCTTTTTTCCTCGTGTCGAAAAAAATAATTTGGTAAACGGAATTTGAAATAGATTTCGCTGAGAAAGACGTAACTTAACATGACTAGCTCTTTACCTATATCAGAGTTGCGGATCTCTGTAAGGTAATTAGGTCTTTGCTCAACACTAAGGCTGCTTGTACTGATACGACTAATTCATATTTGATCATCAAATTTTGATGGATGATTAACTGTTTTAATTTCTGTAAACTAGTGAAAATAGCTACATACATATTTGAATTAAAGACACAATATAATAGTTGAAGAATGCAAGATAAGTCTATTGTTAGTAAATATTTATTGAAATTGATTTTTTTCATAGTTATTTTCTGTAGTTATTTGAAAACGTATTATGTCAGTTGGAGGCCGTCAGACAAGTTCTAATCTCTAAACTTAAAGAGGTATATTTAAACAATCTTGATTACTTGGACAAAACAAATATTTTCCGTTTCGTCGATACAGTACGAGGCTTGTACTGCGGAAATGGTTGAGTTATGGTTGAATTTTCAAAAAAAAAAAGTTACGCCCCGAGTTCAAACTTTCAATAAACATGAATTTATCTCTGGCACATCATTCTAAAGGAACTGATATAATGAAATCCAGACAATAAAACAAAAATTGATGTTTAAGTGACCGTTAAATTTGGTTTCTCGGTGCACGCCGTACAGGAGTAACTGCGGTGGAAATGTGTCACAAAAATATAGAAATAGCAGGAAGACGATGATTTAATTGACGTCAAAATAATTAGGCTACATGTATGTTGACATCACGCTGCTAAAGTTAAAATCATTCGCCCAATATGTATTCGTAATCGTTTATTTTTTTTATTTTTTAATTTTATGGAATTTATCGCAAGCGATGCTGAACGGAGCATTGCGATAAATCCATAAAATTTAAAATATAAACGAATTGTCACATATGTCACACATCTTTGTCAATGACATCGCATTATGGAACTGCCTCCCATCTGATTGATAGTTTCACAGGATGTTTTAATCACGGTTCAGGGCCAGTGTCGCTAGGTACAAAACATGACGTAAAGCTGTCGCCGCCGTGACTAGCTCCGCCCATAATTCGCTTTGGTCATATAGGCACAATGAAATTGTATTGTCCCCAAATCAAGAGCTCATGGTTCATTTTATGCAATATTTTTTTTTTTTCAAATTCTGAACGATATACAAGCATTTTATAAAATCAGAGCGTCAATTTGGATTTTGCACAAAGTGTTAGTGGTGTTCTCCGTTTTCGATTTTCGAAGATCCCACACTATCCAAGCTTAAAAGGAATAAAAAAAAGATCAAATCAAGCTCCAATGGGCTTTGCTGTTAGGCAATGTTGTCGTTGAATGTTGTACAGTAACAACGTACAGCAGCAAATAAAGTGTTTCTGGTTTGATAAAGTTAATGATTAAGTTGTTTGATTAAGTAGCCGTGCTCCGGATGAAGCCAGATCATGTAATTGTAATGGGGAACTGGGTAGGCTACCATTATGTACAATAGCTTTACTACGATCATTAAGATACTGGTAAAAGAAATCTACTTCCAATAACAACCTAATCCATGCAGCATTTAACAGCCAGTTGAATAATTATTTTCCAACAAATGATAAATTGCTGGATTAGTATAATCAAAAGTAGATTGGATAACCATTTTTTTTTTTAAATCTTTGGTTAAGTGAAAATATTAATGTAAATTTAAAGACCAATTTATACAATCGTGGAGAACCAAAAAAATTGGTATATATAAAAGAGATTTTGAATTTGGACCATATCTATATAACATTAATAATGATTTGTTGAGAATATCACTTACACGTTTTCGATAAAGTTCCCGTAATTAAGCTATTCAGTCTAGTAGATTTACCCATTTGAATAGGGAAGATAGAATTTGATTATGTAATCAAAGACAGATAGAGTCAGAATATCATTTTTTATTTGTCACTCCTAATATAATAATATAAGAAATACATTTTTATCTAGAAATCGTTTCCAACAGTCCAGTGTTTTATCAATTTTATGTCAGGTAGATCTAGAAAAAAAGTGGTTAAACCATGCAAAATATGTTAAAAAGCAATGGATTTGAGAGTATCTTTCTTAAAATAAATTTATTTCAGATTAACAGTATATTTTATGAATATACTGTTTTGCAAAACATTGTCTTTCTTTTCGACACTGTCGTATTATTCCTGTAGAATTTTATCAACTGATTCGTTATATGTATTGTCTGTATGGTGTCATGCGCAAACATGGTATTATGTATGAGTTTGGGTGAAAGGCATTGTTATATGCCAAATAAAATGAGTTTGAGTTTTGTAATTCAAACGGGTGCCGAAACGCTAATAGCGTCACAATGGAAAATAGTATGCATATAAAAATCAAGTTCGGCTCTATTGTGGTGTAACTCTTAGAATTGTATTCTTTCTATTAATCCTTTATTATTCTCACAAATAAGCTGAACAAGCCTCCTATTCAAAAGATACTTGCCCAATTTTGCAATGGTATATACGAGTAGTGGCATTTTTGTATCCTAAACTTCCTCAAATCTTTATTTCACAATAGCAGACTCCTCTAAATATTGACGTTCCTCCGTGGCAGCTAAACTTGTGCCTTCAAATTGTCTTTTTTTTTATTATTAATCTCTTATATTTTTATAGTAATTTCAGTCTGTATTTACTTTCGATCATGTGTTTTTCGACAGCTTAGTCTCCGACACAAACAACCACTGTATTTGCATTGGGATAATCCTTACTAGTCAATTGCAAACACATGCAAATTAATATTCTAAACGCTTCGGAAATATAATGCAATCAGATCGGTTACAGCGTCAAAATCTGTCATGTAACTAATCGATATGAGGTTGCAATTGCTGACCGCATTGGCATCTCCGTGACAATATTTCTAATTATTTTGGAAAGAAATTGTTTTTGATTAAAAGTTGGGATCATGCAGAGAGAAATATTAACTTTATGATGATGGTGATGATGATGATGATGATTAATAGGCTTTGTAAGATTAAGAGCTCAGGGAAAGGTTGGTAAACACAGAGATCCAACGTCTGAACATTTAATTTGAAAAGCGTCTCACCAGATCGGTATATATGACAGTAACACACAAGGAACAATTAAAATGTGTTGAAAATGAAAAAAACTGTTTAATGTCGGATTTCAGTAATCACCAGAACATTTTGACATCGTATGTACCATTAAGAGGATACATTTTATTTGCGTGATATATAAATAATGAACATGTGTCAAACACATATTGAAAACTCAATCAAATTGAGCTTTTGGCTTGCTCCATTAGAGGCTGTTATCCTTTGATGATTTTGTTTGAATTGATGGTAGCAATACAATAAAATAATTCAACATCAAGTCCAACTGCGAATCTCCCTACGGCTACTATATTAGCTGAACATTCATTTGCAAAGAAACTGCAAATCCAACAAGTTTGGTAATGTTTGTTTTATTTTGATCATCCTCTGTGACTAAATTCGTTGTTGTTGTTGACAATAAAACACAATTTTATAACATAACTGCGTTTTGTGTTTTATGTTGTTGTTGTTTTATTGTAATTTAAACTGACAAGGGTTTGAAATTATTTTATATGGCTTCATTAGAGTTATTATATCAATTCTCATTTTGCCGGAACTTCTGATATGAAAGAATTGTTATCACATTTAATTTCGTCGCTTAATACTTCCCAACAGTGTTTTCCATTTTCCTTTATTGCATTCCGGTTTTATTACACATTGTATTGACAATTTCGTGCCTTCAATGATATTAAAGTAAAGTCATAGAACTTCTTTTTTCTGTAGCTAATCATGCTTCCAACCAGAATTGCCAATAAACCTAGTGCAATGATAAATTATTGAACATTATATTCCAATACATAACTTTGTGTTGCAAATGTTAAGAAAAGAAAACGACACTGTCTTTCAGCTACAATACGACGCTTTAGTTTCAATAATAGAAACAGTATCAATGTCGTTTTTTTTTTTATTTTATTTTTTTTTTACTATTTTATTTAGTGTTTGCTGCAGTAGCATTTTGTATGGATGCAAGCATATATGAGTACCGTCTGGATCAATTTTTAAATTAAAAAAAAAAAGTAATGTAAGAATTTACGATAGTGCATTAGAAAGTATGTTAGGCTGATAAATTACAATCAACGCATTCAACCTGAATTTCTCCGCTCAGAAATTTGTTTTGTGAAGCGCGACGTCTTCTAAAAGAGTCAGATTTATCTAAGCACTTCCAAATGACGTTTTAATCACACATTTACTTAAGACAGGGAAATAGGTCGCATGGGATTAAACTAAGAGAAGATAGTAGATATCGATGTATGTTCACCTTTAACGACCTTGCTACATTTATGAGCAGGAGCAATGTCAAGGAAACAATTACCTTCGGACCCAGTTTTAGGACATGTTTTTTTTTTGTGCGTAATAGCACGTAATTCCTGCAAAACTTGCCATTTTACATAGTTTCCTGTCTGAGATGGCATCGGTATAGCTGGAACAATGGATTAAAAAAATACTGTTTACAAAAACGTTTTTGCACTTCTTTGACGTTTTTTTTTATATGACATAACGCTTCTGGTGTATGTTTATTCCAAATATGCTTAAAACCCGTCTGTGTCCTAGGATCAGACATAGATCCATTTCTGATCTCCCGGCAGTAAGTGTTATATTCGTCAACTAAACTAAATATTTGGTGGATTTATGAGAGCACGCCATTGTAATCACCCAGGCGTCGGCATCCGCATCAACGTCCCAAGAAATGTAAAGGTTTTGTTTCACATTACCATTATCTTCTTTTTTTTCTCAATGCATGTCCCTCAAATTTCACATATACATTGATCATCATCAGACCAACTAGTAAAATTTTCATGTGAGAAAGCCTTCCAGCTGGCTTGAAGTAGATCGGTGGTTCTACCCGGATGCCATCGTGCATTCGGGGTCTTCCTCTACCTGTAATAAGCTGGACGTCGCTAAATGATTGAAATACTGTCGAAGCGACTCTTCCAAAAAATTTGCTCTTTTCGGACTTAGAAATATGTTAAAGCTTTATCATTGTCTTTATCTCTTTTTGAACTCAGTGGATGTTCCTCAAACTTCACACATAATTAATTATAATCATACCAACTAGTAGAATCAGAAACAGTAACTCTTTAAAATATTTATGCATAATTATTTCCCTTTATGGACTTAGAAAAATGTTGAACTTTTGTTTAACTTTGTTTTTATCTCCAATTTCTTTCAATGGATGTCCGTCATAATTCACACATGAAATTGCAAACCTGTGTTGGGGGTCAGGCAATGACAAATAATTCTTTTATGAATTTTAACATAGTTATGTCCATTTTTTTTATTTAGAATCTCGTTTAAGGTTTTCACACCACCTCATTTTTTCACTTAACCGTTTGAAGCATTGCTTTGAGTTTATGAACATCATCTCTACTTGTACATTGCAAGAGTGCATAACGCTGCCTTTGATTTTGACATAAATATGCCCCTTATCTGAATTTAATCTTTTTGTAGTAATTCTTTGAGATATTGCGTTAAAACTTGGAACACATTATTGTGTACATTTTGAAAATACAAAGATTCTTATTTCGCCTTTTTTTGCAATATTTATTTTTATTGACAAGTGCTCTAATAGTTGAGTGTACTGTCTTGCTCTTGCTACCAGTGTAGTTCGAGAACGATGCATGGTTGATCCGACGGTGTATGTGAACGAGTGGTCTCTTTTTGTGCCCGTTGGTTTCCAACCATAGCACGAACCATACGATCGCTAAAATCAGCCAATAGGAATATTTCATAGTCAAAGTGAAATTACTTTACATCGATTCACAATCGTTAGCAACACTTGCAGAAGAAAACGTTGGATTTCTTCACGACACATATTTTTTAAGCCCAGTAGAAAGGATCCTTACGTCGCTCTCAGCTGTCTTCGTGACAAGCACCAACACACACGTAGGTTGATAGCACATTGGGGACCCATCTCAGAGCTGTAACGGTCTTTCATCATTTGTGTTTTGTTGCCTCGGGCGATATTCCTCTACAAGTAATCAGTGTTATGAACCGATCGTCTGTCCATGGTAAATTAAATAAGGATATTTTCTGGGTTTGTTTCACCATGTATATAGCTTTGAGTATGATCCTTGGAAATAAGATCACAGGTTAAAGGGATTGCATTTAAGTATAAAAAAGAGAACACATCAGATATATTAGAGAGAATGGGGATTGGTAGCAGAAAGAAATAAGAAAACATTAGATGAAAGGAGATTTAGCAAAGGCCTATTACAGAGGATAGGAAATTCCTGTAAAATATTAAGGCACAGAGAGGATCATTGAATTTTGCAACTCTCAAAAACAATAAGGAAGAATAAGAAAGGAAAATGTACTATATATTACTATATGATAATCATGTCTAATGCAAGGAATTATTTTCATTTTGATTTGTTTTCAAAAGTCTTTGAAATGATAATTTACCATGACCATTACCGAGTGGTTAAAGCGTCCGCCACGGGAGCGGGAGGATCGATCCACGGCAGCGACATACCAAAATAGAAAAAAGGTACTGGTATAGCTCCCTTGCTTGGTTCTCAGCATATAAGAGTAGTTCCAGTACTGACTGACCCGGGTTCAGGATAATGTGACTTGATGTGGTATCATGCCAAATATCTACGGCGTGATACTGCAGTATGGCAGCAACATATCTGTCACAATTAGTCACAGTCTCAAAGTGATTGAAGAATTGTCGGTGGGACGTTAAACAAACAAATAAATGATGATAGGGGGATAAACGACTCTGCATGATAAACTAAACCACACTGTATGATACAATTAAACACACTTCATTGTAAACCACACTGCGTGATAAAATTAATCACATGCATAGTATCATGAAATATCTATGTGTAAAAGTCTTATCCTATTATTGGCTTCTATGGGATAATAATTAACCATATATATAACGTGTGAATTGAGGGTACACTGGGATATATAAATGTTTTTGAGTGTAAATCTACGATGGGTAATGGCTTTTTCATTATCAAATTAACCACACGAACGTATAAGTAGTTAGTAGAAGCACGCCTATATCCTGCATGGTTCTCTAACGGAAGGTGAGTAATTAGTGCGTCATTCAGTTGAGTGAAGGTCGTGGTCATTAGGTTTATTGTCCATTAGAAGACTTTGTCACGCACCCACATAGAATGGCATTGTGGGATGCCGGATCCATCACCAGATTTCACGTTCTGACACAAATACTTTCGTGTAATAGACACTTTATCTTTCTTCTGAATACACTTTGACGTAATGATGTTCTTTTTGAGCGGTTGATTAAGATTGATCCTAAATAAAAATACGTAGAGGTCATTTGTTGATGTTAGTATAAGAGTTTACGTTTTTCACGCGAGGGGTCATAGAAAACAATACTCTTAAGAGTGAAAATATCAAATATTGTTTTTTCTACGACACAAATGAAAAACAATACGATATTAAATTATAAACTTATCAAATGTTCTATCGACTTCATGCTAAACTAAAGTTTTTTTCTACTTCTAATCTCTTCTGTCTTTGAGTCTTCCCATTTCTTATCACTATTCGACCCGGCAAGTAAACTCGACGTGATCTTAAAAGAAAGGTCTCTGAGAAATCTCTACCATGATTTTATCTCCTATTGTATAAGGTATGGTACATAATCTATAACCATCACGATTTCCTCACCGAAAGAATGGAAAAAGGGTGTTATTTTGGGAAAGAAAAAGATAGAGATAGAGATGATAATAAGTATTGCTAAAAGTTCATTTATTTTTCTTTTTTAATTTTGAAATTTAATCAAATCGAAGTAAAGAAGAGCACAGGGTTAAGTTCTATATTAAGAAAAGAAATTATTATATGATGCTTACCGTTTGTTCCACTTTTGTCGCGTAGGCCACAGGATTTTGAAATCAGTTGGTAAGAGAATGCGACTCACGCAACCGTTCAAAACTAATTTCTTTTTTTACCTAACATGGGGAAACATGGAAAACATACTTTGAATTTGGACTGGAAAAAAAAGGATCTATTTCATTGGCTGGAAAGGTATGACAAACGGTAAGTGCGTTTGAGTTATTGGTTATGTGACGTATATGATTGTATGAAGAAGGGGTCCTCGTGGCTTAGTGGTTATAGTCACTTACCCTCTATTGCTATGGATACGAATGTCGGTCAGTTCGCTTTGATACTTCTCTTGCACAGAAGCCTTCAGAGTCGTCGAGCAACTGGAGCCCATTTGGCACTCGGGTCTCCCTTAATCTATATCATAAGCTTCTCATCGCAGTTTGACCGAAATACAGTAAACAAAACAACAACTATGTGTTACAAAAACAACAACAATACACACAACAAAAGGCAAATAAAAAAAATGAACTATCACCGTCTGCTGAATATAACAAATATGTGGTGTGTTTACAAACGTCTGTAAACAATAACAGAAAAATGCACAGCTGCAATTTCGTACCCTGATTACCACATAAATCAATCGGCAAACATAAAATTAACTTTCTTATCTATCAGAGAGGCTCATCCAGACAATATATCGCCATCGTCTTGGTAATATGGAATCTACTGCCTTTAAATTAACATTCTCAACTTCTGTTATTAAAAGTAAAAACCAAAAAATTAATTAACTCTTGGCGCAATTTTATCAAAGCGAGCAATGTATTACAATGTGAAATGACAGGAAGGAATATATATATAAAAGAAAACGAGAGAGAGAGAGAAGGGGGGGGGGGAAATAGTTCAATACTGTGTTGCTTAAAACAGGGAAGTTGTAGCAAGTCACTCAAATGAATAAGGTGACAATTTGTCGCCCTATAATAAACGAAAAAGCATCAAATGTAACGTACTATCTGTGGTATCCTCCAGAGGAGAGGTCACAATCATTAATCTCGCTAATATTTTGGAAGCTTTTAACGCATTCACCTATATAAATTGGAGCAGAAGAAAAAAAGCACATTGTATCGGCTAGATATATGTTAACATGTATGACTAACAGTGCTGAGAGGTAGATGAACATATGGTGTACAGTGAGAGTCTATCGATTTCCCGCCATTCAGTTCTAATGGGATACAGGAAACAAATCTTTGGTAATACAGAATGCTTCATTTACAGGAGATCGTGTTTTATAAGACAACAAGGGGTTGTCAGATAATGACCGGCTTCGGCAAACCGAGCAAACCAACACTTTTCCAATTGTAGGGATAATTTTCTACCTTATCACCATTGTCGGTTTCGGGTTCTTTCTTCGAATGTTCGCCTTGTTTCACACTAACTACTGACAGTTCCGTGACAGTGGTTATTCCACTGTTTGTTTGATCCCATGTCTGTCTGTTTGTTACTCGATGTTTGTACCTAATTGCTTCTTCTTCTTTGTTTTCCCCCACCTGTAATCAGCTTGGTGTCGCTCCATAAAATATTGCCATGGCGACGGTAAATTCCATAACAACAACACGTACGTTTAAAGATTTTTCCATAAAGATAATCCATATGACTGAAGTCATTATTAAAGTGAATATGCCCATGTGATTTGGTGTATTCATATTGTAGCGAATTTAATGCATTATCATTGATTATGACGACATTAATTCACAGAAATGTCGGTATTGATGAATGTTTCATTTCATGAAAACCTCTTACGTCTACGAGTCACTGTACCATACTATGATAGAAAAAAACAAACACATAATCAATATAGTGTAGCCAATTTACCTCCATGCCAATCATCCATGATCTGGCGGCCTTGTTTAATGTAAATTTCAGAATCTGTTTCTGTCTATGTTGTACTGTTCATTTATCTCCGATACGCCTAGCTTAAGTTTAATTGTATTTCTTGTCCACTCATAGATAGCGCAAGATCCCATCCGTCTGAGGAATGAGACTTAAGGTCGTACGAATGAGATTTTGTACAGAAATCAGACATTTAGGATATTTTGCAAAATCTTGAAAAGAAAATGCATTCAGGAATACAATCCTTAAATATGTACTATAATGGTCGTGTGCGGTAAAGTAACGACCCACTGTCTGAAAAAAAGCCTCTTTGCATGCGGGATTTACCAAAAAAAAACTTAATAAAAATGAGATGAAACTCAAATATCCTTTTTTATTCCCTATTGCATATTGGTAATTTTTATAACGTAAACTTAATCTCTTATGACGTTTGGGGAACTATTTCTTACATTTTATGTCTATGATTCCCGAATCCAATATTGTCTAGAAATGTTACAAAGGAATCCTACGACAGACGAGTTTTTAATCCATGGGATCTTGAGAGTACACTTTAATATGCTTCTTCTTTTTCTTGTTGTCCATTTTCAAGAAAACCTTTTTTATTTCTTGATTTGATATGCTTTTAACTGGATTGAGTTTGACTTTGATCCGAGACACTGGCTGTTAAAATGCCTTAGCTTGTTTTGGTTTAACATCCTTCTGAACAGGTTTCAGTCCTTTGGGGGACGTTGCCTGCATTCAAAATATAAAGTGTTACCTCAACGCGCATGATACAATTCACATTATCATGAGATAGGCCAACCAATCCAAGAACTGCCTTGTATGTATGCCGGGCGCAATATAATATGCTGAAATATTCCCTTGAACTTACCATATACGAAGATGAGCGCCAAGCCAGAAAGATATACGAATAATGCCGATGATCTGTCTCGGCTGAGGATCGAACCAACGACCTCATCAAAGTATATGTATTAACTAAGTGAACATAGCAATGTGGCTCTTGCCAGTGTCTTAACGTTTTCGTTATTTTCTATACACTGTATAAGACACTGTCAAAACATCACATTTTTGTAACACGATTCCTTTATGTGTAAACAACAAGATGATGAGGCAGAATCAAAGTCTCTTTTTACTGAACTCTACGATTAAGACAACGTATTGATCAAACATTAAACATTCCACATTAGCGGTTCATATTACCGTTTTCAAAAGCTATTTTGTTTTATCTCCATTCGGTTTTCAGAGCCGGATACATCAATTAATCTAATTGCAACATTTTAAAAGATTTATTTCCTCCTTGACGTTTTTATTCACATTTTTAGAGTGTTTTCTTTAAAGGTAGTTAAGCAACTGTTTTTTTATTATTCTTCTTCTTCTTCTTATTCTTTTTTTCTTCCTCTTATATTTGTGTTAATTTCGAGGTGTTGCCATTGACTCAGAACAATGAAAATTTTATGGCATATATTTCAAACCATGAGCTTTCGGATGCAATGAATAGTATATTCATATGACGTCATATAACGTCAGACTTGACGTCACGTGAAAAAGTTTGTACGCGGTCTACAGCCATTATTTCTGGACCGATTTTCATCAAAATTTCACAGAATGTGTATGTTAGGCTCTAGTTGTGCATCCCGGTGTCCGTTTTTCAAAATTCGAGAAGTCCATGGTTCTATAGCGAATCCAAGATTCAAACCAAGGTCGTAAATTTTAAAATGCTTCTAAAATCTGTCCTATTTAAAATAGAAAGTTGATTTTTAGTCAGTATATAGGTCTCTAGAAGTTTTAAACATTTTGTGAAAATAAATGTCATATGACGTCACGTGACGTCATTATATGATAATGTATTTCTAATATTAACAAGAATATTTCTATATGTTGCAATTGTCGAAGGGCAATGAAAATTTAATGACACATGCTTCAAAGGCTGAAATTTTGATTTCTATGATTTTCATATGCCTATGACGTCATATGACGTCACACTTGAAATATGCAACAAAAGTTTGTACGCGGTCTGCAGCCATTGTTTATGAACCGATTTTCATCAAATTTTCACAGAATGTGTATATTAGGTTCTAGTTGTGCATCTCAGTGTCCGTTTTTCAAAATTCGAAAAGTCCATGGTTCTATAGCGAATCCAGGATTCGAACCAAGGTCGTAAATTTTTAAATGCTCATAAAATCGGTCCTATTGGAGATAGAAAAGTGATATTTGGTCAGTATATAGGTCTCTGGGAGTCTTAAACATATTGTAAAAATAAACGTCATATGACGTCACGTGACGTCATTATATGATAATGTATTTCTAATATTAACAAGGGTATTTCTATATGTTGAAATTGTCGAAGGGCAATGGAAATTTAATGACACATGATTCAGACGCTGAAATTTCGATTTCAATGATGTTCAGAAGCCTATGACGTCATATGACGTCATATTTGAAATTAACTACGAAAGTTTGTACACGGTCCAGAGCCATTATTAATGGGCCGATTTTTATCAAATTTTCACAGAATGTGTATATTACGTTCTTATTGTGTATACCGGTGTCCGTTTTTCAAAATTCGAAAAGTCCAAGCATCTATGGCGGATCCAAGATTCCAACCAAGGACGTCAATTTTTAAATGCTTATAAAAACTGTCCTATTTGAGATAGAAAGTTGAAATTTTGTCAGTTAGTAGGTCTCTGGGTGTCTAACAATTATGTGAAAATAAACGTCATATGACGTCACGTGACGTCATTTTTTTATTATTATTATTCTTTTCTTCTTACTAACTAAACGCTTATTTTAATATGTTGCAATAGTCCTAGGACGATGAAATTTTTATGGGTTATTAGTCACGTGAGAAAATTTTGATTTCAATGATTATTAGCAGCCTATGACGTCACATGACGTCACAGCTAAAAATAGTGAAAAATGGTGTTCGCGCTCTACAGCCGCCATTTATGGTCGGATTGTCTTCAAATTTTCACAGATGGTACATCTTGAAACTAAGGTGTGCATATCCTGTCAGCTAACCGAAATTCCGAAAGACCGAAGTTCTGTGGCTGAAATAAAATTCGAACATAGGACCGAAAATTTCATTTTAGGATTAAAGAGCTTCAGGATGAGATAGAAAGTTGAAACTTACACAGTTTGCAGTTCTGCAGAATTTCTACATATATTTTGAGTCGTGACGTCATATGACGTTATGTTACGTCATAAGCATACTTCTTAATTTTTATTTTAGGGCAATGATTTCGACATGATGCCAGTTGTTCAGAATAATGAATATTTCAGAGTTATGACAGTAAAGTATGCGCTTTTGAACAAAAGCATCTTCAGCACCCTATGACGTCATATGACGTCAGAGCTAAAAATAGTGAAAAATGGTGTTCACGCTCTACAGCTGCCATTTATGGTCGGATTGTCTTCAAATTTTCACAGATGGTACATCTTGAAACTAAGGTGTGCATATCGAAAGACCGAAGTTCTGTGGCTGAAATAAGATTCGAACATAGGACCGAAAATTTCATTTTAGGATTAAAGAGCTTCAGGATGAGATAGAAAGTTGAAACTTACACAGTTTGCAGTTCTGCAGAATTTCTACATATATTTTGAGTCGTGACGTCATATGACGTTATGTGACGTCATAAGCATACTTCTTAATTTTTATTTTAGGGCAATGATTTCGACATGATGCCAGTTGTTCAGAATAATGAATATTTCAGAGTTATGACAGTAAAGTATGCGCTTTTAAACAAAAGCATCTTCAGCACCCTATGACGTCATATGACGTCAGAGCTAAAAATAGTGAAAAATGGTGTTCATGCTCTACAGCCGTCATTTATGGTCGGATTGTCTTCAAATTTTCACAGATGGTACATCTTGAAACTAAGGTGTGCATATCCTGTCAGCTAACCGAAATTCCGAAAGACCGAGGTTCTGTGACT